>JANHAO010019136.1:0-13332 GCA_026873985.1 Saraca asoca
AAGTCCCTAAAAGCTTTTCAATTTAGTCCTTTTCATTTTCAACTTTTATTTTAAATTTTTCTTTTTATTTTCTTATTTTTCCGGGTATTACATTGTGATATGACAATTGGATAGGATTGCATATGCATGCATTATATACGTTGTCTGAATGCCTAGTAGAATGTGTTTCATATATCCTGGGCCATTGCACGTCTGTTATTGATTATACAGGTTGAGATGGGCATGTAGCCCTTGTATTGTATTTATGGCCATGTGCCTGAGTGTCCAGAAAACAGAGAAAATTCTATCGAATTTTCGTAGAAATAATAATATTTATATTTGTTTGTTAAAGAAATTTATATGCATTGATGTGTTATGTCAGTATTGTATGGTAAGGCTTGTAGAAGGTTTCCTGATGAAAAGGGTTTCTTGATGGTGATCTTCTACGCCGGTCACGTGCCTGGGATTGGGGCGTGACAATAATATCTTGTGGATCTCAAGAGTTATCAATTAAAACAATATCCTTCTATTAATTTGCACTTTTTTATATCAATATTTAGTTATAGATAAATTTGTAACAATTTTGAGGATGAATATAAAATATTTGAATATATTTATAATTGATAAAGATGAAAAATCATTGAATTTATTTATCTGTATACTTAGTTAAAGAAGTGTTTAATAATTTATGTGTTTTATACTCATAATATATTTTTTCTTATTATTGTTACGTAAAAATCTATATATTAATATAGTTGACAATGTCCCATGCATCCGTGTTTAGTTAGTCAATATATTATGACATGTTGCTCTAAATAATCAACAAAATATCTTTTCTTTTTCTGGTGCACAAGCAAAAAATCTTAACAAATTACTTATGTGAAGCAGAATTTGATAATCGGTCCTTTAAGAAGTTAAATTAAATATTGATCTTATTCTTCCCACAAGTTAGGTGAAAAATAAAAATTACCTTCATATAAAACAGACAGAAAATAGTAAGACAATGCTTACATAAATTAGGCTTTTTTTTATGACATTTAGAGTTGCACGAACGTGCCCTTAAATTGCATCGGGTAACCAATCTTTTACGAGAATATTAAAGCCATCCGAACTCCAGAAATGCATTGTATATTCAAATGAGTAGTGTTAACATTATTAGTCCGTTCTCAAGGTCCATGTACTCAAGACAAAATAAAAGAAAATAATAAATTTCACTAGGAGTGAAAGAGTTAAAGAAGAAAGTAAAAATCTAATCTTCCTAAAATATTAGCAAAACAAATTAGTATCAACCAACAATGGACCTCACAATTACAACACACAACACTCAGTGAAATCACCATCACCTATAAGTCAATCATAAGTACATCTTTCTACAAAAACAGTGTGGAAAATCATTGTTTTAGTGACCCTAATAATATGATAATGAAGAAGATGAGGATGGGATCTTCTCAAGAGCTTGGAGAACTTCTTTTATGGTGGGCCTTTTCTGTGGGACGTAAGACACACAATTATACCCTAACTTGAAGCAAGACAACAAGGACTCTTCCCTACCATCCATGTCAGCACGGATGGCCACGTCAGCCATCCGCAAGGCCCGGTTCTTATCCTCAACGAAGAGCCCAGGCCCTTGGCCCATATCATCCAAAACCACAGCCTTACCCGTTAGTAGTTCAAGAAATATGACCCCAAAGGAGTACACGTCCCACTTTGGATGAGGCTTGAGGTTTCTCAGTGACTCAGGTGCATGGTAAGGGGAAACACCACCAATTGAGCTTGGGCTTGGGCTCGGACTAGGCCCAAATGTCATGTCTTGGAAACTATCCCGTGAGGCCGTTGATCTCTTGCTACCGAAAATCCGGGCCGAACTTCCTGCTTTGTAACTTGTATCCCCCGTAACAATTCTCTCAAGCCCAAAGTCTCCGATTTTAGGCTCCATGTCGTTGCCCAAGAGAATGTTGCTTGGCTTCAAATTCCCATGCACGTGCTTTTTGTCGTGGAGGTAAGCAAGACCACGTGCCATCCCTTTAGCTATCTTGAGTCTTTGTTCCCACGGCAAATGGCATGGCGAGGAGCCCACCTTTCCTGGTTTTCCAAGCACACAAAATTTTAGATAACAACAATCTAAAAAATAACCAAAATTACCACACGACAAAAAAAAAAAAAAGAAATTATTATTAGTTGTGATCTTAAGTATATATCATATTATTAAATACTCCAACATATATTTAATCCGCTAGGCTTAAAAGTGTTATTTTTCCATTGAATCTGTAGTTTACATTTTATCATAAATTGGATTATGTACAACATGAGCTGTATTAAGAAAGTGATCACATATCAAGTGTGGACCTAACTCATTAACGTGGGCCCCGCAGCTAAAATATGGTGGGATCTTAATTAAAGGTCGTGTTAATGCAAGGATCCCACTCTTTTTATTCCATAAAGTTGAGAAAATGTCCCAAAAACAATGGGAAAAGGGTGCTAAATTTCTCTGCATGAGTGGAAAGTGACAACAGCAAGAAAACAAAGGCCATATCATGTGTTTCCAAATGTGCGTAAGAGCACCGCTATCAGAAAGCCATGCAGCGAAGCTCATCACTACTGACTCTCTCAAACAATTAACGCACAGTTGACTATCAATCAATGCAATTTAGAAAATGTGATCAGTTGCACCTACTCCACCGTCACATCATCTCATATCCTTTCCTAGCGTATTTTGGTGACTATGCTAACGTGCACCAAACACTGCATGTCTGTGGAAATTTTTGAGACAGGAAAACAGAGAAAAGAATGCGTGATGAAGAAGAAGAGACTTACTGTATCGAACATTGGCCAGACTTCCATTTGGAACGAAGTCATAGATGATAAGCTTCTCATCATTTCCCCAGTAGAATCCACGAATACGAACCAGATTTGGGTGCACCAATTTGGCTATCACTCGAACCTGATTCTCAAAATCCTTGAAACGTTCTACGCCACTCTCACCGATTCTTCGAACCGCCAATGCTGTCTCATCTTCAAGCACAGCTTTGTACATTATGCTCGAACCAGTCGCGCCCAATATATATGCAGACGCCTTTAAAAGCGTTTCTAGCTCAAGCTCTTTTTCTCCATCAACGGTCACCAAAGTCCCTGTTTTCCTATCTCCCGTTTCTTGTTGTCTCTGATTTTCATAACCCTTTTGGTTATTTTGTTCTTCTGCATCGCTATCAGAAGAATTTGTGGTTTCCGAGGATTCTTCTTCCTCTGCTCTTTTACGCAAACACGACCACCTTGTGAAACCTCTTGATTCAGAAGATGACGATGAGCAGTCACTCTTTGCTGCCGCAGCTTCCTTCTTCAGTGCATTTTCCACGCTCTTCCTTCTCTTCAATCGATATACATAGAAGAAAATCAAACATAGGATTCCGACGGCGACAATGTCTCCGACCACGATTCCTATTATTGTTCCTCCTCTAAGCCCGTTTGGTTTTTGCTGAGATTGTGAAGCGGAAGTTGCTGATCCTGGTGAACTGCCTGTGTCAGGTGGAGAATCGAATGTCTTTGGAATTGCAGCGAATGCAGGCGGAGATGTTGGACCAGAGATATTTGGCGGAGAGGATGGCGAAGAAGCAATCGGACAAGGATTTTTGGTTGGTTCTCCGCACAGATCAGGATTTCCAGAGAATGAATTCGATTGTTGATTCAGGAAAACTAAAGACTTCGGGATTTCACCGGTGAGATTGTTGTAGGAGATGTCAATAGTGGCGTTACCCGAAATTTTCTCGGCAAATTCAGGTGGGATTTTCCCAGAAATTCTATTGTAGGAGATATTCAAGGAAAGCAAACTGGAACCGCCAAAATCTGGAGGTAGGGACCCATTAAACAAATTCGAAGAAAGATCTAGAACTTGTAACGTCTGAAAACCAGTAGGAAGAGAACCATACAAGTAATTATTCTTCAAAGAAGCAACTGTTAGATTCTGCATATTTGCAAGATTGGTGGGCAATTTTCCCGCCAAGGCATTGTCAGATAGGTTAAGAAACTGAAGATTTCTAAGCTGTACTATGGAGTCCGGAATTTCTCCGGATATCAAATTGTTAGACAGATTGACTGACTGAAGCTGTAAAGCTTGGAAAAGCGAAGAAGGAATAGACCCATTTAGTGAATTGTTGGAAAGGTTGAGAATTTGAAGATTGTCAATCAAACCCAGATCGAAAGTAATCGAACCCAGAAGCTGAGAATTTGGGAGAGATAAACCAATTACTCGTGCACCAGAATTTGCCCCGCCTGAACATGTAACTCCATTCCATGAACAAGGCGTATCGTCACTGTCATTCCAATTTCCAAGCACAAACAGAGGATCGCTTAGAACAGAGCACTTGAAAGAAAGCAACGAAACGCCGTCTCTGTTTAAGGCAGAACATTCATGAAGAAGAAGAAGAAGAAATGAAAGAATTCTCCACCATAAATGGAGGCCAATCCTTGGGAAGCTCATTGTTTTACAGATTGAATCCACATTTCTGCAAATAAAAACAGCGAGAGAGAGAGAGGAGAGGTGAAAAGTGAGGAGGATTCATGATGGGACAGAGATCATGTGGATGGTATATTATAAAAGGAACATGAAAAGGGGGGGGGGGGAAGAGAGTTGCAGGATAAACAGCTCACCAAAACCAAACCTCTTTACCAGTATGCTTTGTTTGCAGAGCAGCTATATAAATAATCAATAAAGGAGGGGGGGCTTGAAATATTTTAAATAGTATACAGTTATTATGTTTCGTAGTAGTCTACCCGTAAAATAAAGCAGAGATAGCATCTTTAGTTGCTACTACTAGACATCCAGGTGGCGTTGGGCGTTTCTATAAGGACTTTGGCTGATTGACTTCATAAATACTTTTTTAATTAATTGGATTATTATTATTATTGTCACTGCAAATGCTGGTAACGTATTTGAAAAATGCTTGCTTTTCTTGTAGATTAATGGAAAATCGTACGACTTTCTCATTAGTCATTGCTGTCATTTGTTGTTTTCTGCCTTCTCTTTTTATTGGTTGGACACTTTGGACTACCAATTCTCCGAATTTTACAGCAGCCGGTCAATCAAGTTCATCTCTCTCCAATTCATATTTATTTGTTTTCTCACTGTATCATAATTTATAATAAGAATCTAATAATTTTAAGAAGGAAAAAATAATAGTAGATATTTTTACATAAAGAAAAATAATAATAACTCTGAAATCTCAATAAAATGAAATAACGATTAAACAATAAGAAAAAAAATTTATTTATATTTCTTTTTGGCACTTTTTTACTAGAAAAAGCAAAAAAACTCTATCATTTCATATTTATTTATTTATTTATTTTGCATTAGCAGCATCATAACACTCCCGATTTACAAAATGAAAATTTTCAATCAAAAAATAGCTGCGTTTAAATTTGTTGAGAAACAAATCTTTTATATCTTTGGATATGACATATTTTAACTCAAATGTAAAAGTGAGAATTTTACCAAGGAAAAAGTGGATTCAGGATCAATTATCTTGTGATCTTCTTCAAAATTTTAAATCATAACTTGTAATTGTAACATTGTTACTGTGGATTGTATTATAAGTATAACTGTGTTAATAAAAGTTTTAATATGTATAGTTTTATCAAATTTGTAATTTGATCATTATAATTTTATTTTATATAATTATATTTTAAAATTTAAAATTTTATAATTAAATTTTTATCACCATAAATTTATATTAAATCCATATAATAGGAATTAATTTAAAATCTAATTAAAATTCATTTTTTTGTCATTCTTAACTAATAATTTTAAGAAAATCTTTTAAATTATTATTAATATGTAGATTTTCTTTCTAAAAAAAATAATAAAGATAATTATTTTATATGATGAGCAGAAGTTGATATATAAATTTTGACAAAATAAATATAATAAGTCAATAAAAATAAAATATTAGTATGTAAATTTAATCAAGAAGTAGAATTGTATTAGTTGGATCTAACTTTTGTCGATGATAAGGCTTTAATTAAAAATGGTTAAAAATTTTAATATGTAATTATATAAAATAAAATTATAAAAATTAAATTATGAGTTTAGAAAAATTACAAAAATTAAGAACTCCATAAATTCATTATAATTTTTTTATTATTTTATATCATAATAATATTTTTTTATCATTTATATTAATCACGACATAACTATGAGGGTAATTTAAAACGGTTTCTCCTCTCGAAATAAAAATGAAGGGCATTCAGAGTTAAGTGTGAGAGAAATTAGAATGTGTATAATATAACTCACGTGAGAGGACTGTACAGGGAAGAAAATATGGCAAACTTGTTTTTTGGTCTACTAAACGAGGAAACACAGCATTTAATAGTACCATTATTGAAGACGAAGAGGGTCCCAAACGGCGTGCTCTCTCATCCAAAGCCCCATTGTTTGAATCAAATGGAGGAAAATAAATCTGGACTTTATTCAGTGTTTAATTATTTCAAATTTCAAAGCTTGCCCTCTTAATTTCTTATTTCGTTAATCTTTTAAATTTTATATAGATAAAAACATAATTTTTTCTGATTTAGGATGTATAAATTTTTTACTGAAATTTATTATTTTAATGTCTCTGACAAATCGAGGGAAGTCAGTTTCGGCCCTTACAAACTTTTGAGCCACAAAGTTGGTACCAAGCCAGATTGAATTTATATGCGGCGAAAAAAACATATGGCCCATTAATTAATGAAACCATTGACGGGGTGGGAAATGAAAAACACAGTACAAAATCAACAATACTGTTTGGTAATCAGTGAGGCAGCCGTTTTGTTTTTTCCTACAATTACCGAAGGACCATAATTCATAATTTGGATTAAGATGGCAGAAACCTAAATTTATAGTTATATGATTGTATGGAAAATAACCACATTTTGGCTGTGGACAAAACCAACCAGACCACCATATCTCTGTTTGGATCTTTCTATGTGACATAATATAAATACCGTAGATTTGCCATTAGATTATTTGGCACACAACCAAAATTTGAGTGACACTTTTGGTCCTCTATAGTACAGACTACAGACTAGCTCAGTTCTAAGATTTGAGCTAATGGGATTCAAAATTACAGATCACACATGCTAATGCATAGCATCATCAGTTGCATTATCATCTGTTTCTTCTTTATTTTAGTATTTGGTGGCAGCCTTACTGACCTCATAATTAAATAATTTAATAGGTGAGAAAGTAGGTTTATATACCCTTTAAATATTTTTAATTAAATCCAAGATTCAAAAAGTTAGGGATTGCTTTATTTTTGTGGATCGTCTTGGCAAACATGATCTAGGATGGCCTAAAGTTAATTAAAGTTTTTAACTTTCTAGCTCTGTTAATAGTTAAAGCTCCTTTAGTTCTTGGTCATTAAGATCCATCCCCTTTTTTTGTTGCTAGGAAAAAAGGGGGTTTAAAAGGCTCCAAAGCATGCATTCAAATGCTGCTTTTCTTTTGAAATATTCTATTACAATCTGAAAAGGATGGTAAGGGCTATTAGAAAGGAGAAGTTGGGGCCATGGCTGTTCGAGGAAGATAACCAAAAAAATGGAAATTCAACCTCCAATATTTGTTAAACTATGAAGTTCTATAGATAATCTAAGTTCCACCTAAGCCAACGGTGAGGATTGTGACCGCATATCAACTAAAACCAGCTAGTACATATGTATACTTACTTGATGCTCCAATAAAAATGGATAAAATTAATAATTTTATTTTTGAAATTGCAAGATATTAGTAAAATAATTTTTAAATTATAAAAATATTTATAATAAACTTTAAATAATATTTTATTTATATAATTTTATATTTCTGTATATATATAATTTTATTTCTAAATAATAAAATAGAAAGACAAAAATATATAAACAAAATATTATCCATGGATTATTATAATTATTTTTATAATTTAGAGAATAAAATTATTAATTTTGTCATAAAAATGCTCTTTTAGTGATAAAAAAATATAGATAATTTGTTTAAGTTCTTAAATTTAAATTTTTTATAAAAAAAACTCATACACGACTATGTATAATTACAACTGTTAAATTTATTTTAAATAATTTAACCAATTGACAATAATGGACATGCCTTTTTATATTCTCATTTGAAAACATAAAATGTCATATACAATCAATAAATTTTTAGAATTATCTAGTTTATTAAATTGGATAATAAATCGCTGGTTTAGTTGGTGATATCTTATATAGCTCTTTTAGGGTGCGTCATGCATTTTTCTTTTTTGTTTTCACATATATAGCACGTTGATTTTGAATTAATTAAAACCATTGAATGTTGATAAATAACGATATTCATTCATATGTCCGTAACTTTTATTATTATTGTATAATCAATTGTTTTAATAAATATTTTTTTTTTTCAATTTCAATAATTAGTTAGAGTCCAAAACTTCAATCATGTGTCAAATAATTGTTTATTTAAATATATTACATCTAATGTAAATAAAAATCATAAAAATCTCTTGTATATGATTATTACAAGCAGCTTCTCAATTGGTGGTTAAAATTATTTTTTTTACACGATGATCATTGTTTTTACTGGGAACATTATTATTATGGAACTAAATTTAGTGATGTTTCCAGCCCTTTTTTCGGTTGGGAGCTTTAGTAAGGGAATAAATTGATCTCAAACTTTGTGAAAAGATACTACCACAATGCCTCTAAGTTGGCGTACAATGATTAAGGGCCTCAAAGAATTTTGACTGTTCATTCAGCCAGTGACGCTCACTGAATAGCGCCAAAGCCAAGCTTCACACATTGCCTTTATATTTTGCCTTTTTCTCTGTGTCTTCTTCGATGAACAGAAACCAGAGAGAATAGCTGTTACTTTGAACCAAGAGAGAGCCCCTTTTTTTTTCCTTTCCTTCCCCCAATGAACGGATCTTGTTTCTGTCTTCCTTATTCTGTAAGTTAACCCAAACAAATAATCTTTGATTTATTTCACTTAATTTTATTGTATTCACATCTATATATTTATATTTAATCCATATTCACTTATAAAATAAATGAGATTCAATTCTAAATTTTATTTATTTTATAAGATGATGTGGACTGAAAATAGATATGATTAAGAAAAATATTCTCATTACAAATAAATTAATATCAAACGATTAAAATAATCAATATAACTCAATAATACATAAGTAATTAACATGAAAAAAGTTTAAATTCTAAGGAAAAAAATTAGAAATGAGAAGATATCTACTATAAATCAAGATTATATGATAATGTGCATGAAAGATGTCAATCATAACCCCTCAACTTCTTAATCACTATTTTTGCATTTCTTCCAAATCTGTATGAGAGTTCACACATATCTCTTATGGGTACTCATATCATTATTTCTCTCATACTTCAAATTATGATCTAACACAAATATTTATAACCTAAAATATTTGCTTGTCAAGTAATTTCGATCCTACTTTAATTCAAAAACCTAATTTAAATAAAAAGATAACTCATAATAAGATATTAACATTAATTGATAACGATTAAAATTTGAGTCAAACTTAATAATTTTCACCTAAACACAAATTCTACCATTTTTTATCAATGTTCATGTTTTATCTATTGCCGAATAAGATCATTCATGGGGCGCCAAGCATGAAAGCTCACTATCATTGCAATTTCTTCATAAAACTACAAAAATCATCTTCCTATCAAATAACTCCACTTGAACACCGGAGTTTACTCATGACCTTTTCATCTGTAGGAACATCGAACCTTATAAACAATCTCACAAACTAGATCTTTAAAACACATTTTCTCACCTACAAGAACATTGAATCTTACAAACACTCTCACAAATAAGCTCTTTAAAATATATGATTTCCTCATTTGCAGACATTTCCAACATCTACAGGAACTTCAAACCTTACAAACACTCTCACAAACCATATCTCCAAAACACACACAACAGATACTCTTCATAACTAATAGTGATGTCTTCACAAATCTTCTTCTCGAAGCATACATACACTATTGGTACTTTCCCTCTTCCTTAACACCAGTGTTTTCCCCAAATCTTTATCTCCATTATCAACTGCAACTCTTTTACTCTTATGCTGGTCGAAACATCTACCTCCATGGTATAATTATTCATCATCATCAATTCTCATGTAAATCATGTTGGAATTTTTTATGGATTGATATAATTCTATAATGTCTCAAATTAATTGGATGTCATATTCTTTGAGCTTATTGTTATCAAGCCCAATTATTTGTGATAATTTTGATGGACTTAGTGAATATTAGACCCTGTGTATAGGCTTGCCATGATAGGTAGGCTTGACCCATCTAATTTATATTCACAGGGGAGGCCCCTATTCCTAATCACCATCAGAAGTTCAGTTTTCCCCATCTTAAACTGATTAGAGTGTTTTGGGTGGAATAAGAATAGTTTCTCCTCTTTTCCTTCTTTGTAGGGCACAGATCTGAAATGACTTCTTCATCTTTAAGTTTTCCAGTTATTTCTGTATATCCTAACTCTTTCAATTTAATAACTGTATTTGTTATTACATGCCATATGTTAGATATTATATTGTATCCTATTGAATTTTTCCAGCAAATCAAACTAGCTACTTCCACAATATCATCATTCATCGTCTTCAACATTCACGTATATAATGAAACTAACTCTACAACATGACTGCTCATCAAATTCAATTCTCATACGACATTAAATTAGGTTCTTGTGATATCAAATTGTCACTTTTCACACAGATTGAACTATACTCTGATACCACCTTTTAGGAAAAATATCTTCATTCTAAATAAACTAGTATTAGATGATTTATATATTCAGTGTAGTTCAATAACGCATAAGTAATTTAACATGAAAAAATCCTGAAGTCTAAGGGAAAAAATCAAAGATGAGAAGAAATTCACTATATATCAAAATTATATAATAATATGTGTAAAAGTTTTAAATCATAACTTTATAATTTCCTAATCAATATTTATGCATCTCTTTTAAATCTTTATGAGAATTCGCACGTAACTCTCCTAAATGCTCACATAATTGTATATCTTATATATCAAACTTTTATTTAATAATTTCAGTCTCATTTTAACTAAAAAATTTAACTTAAAGAAAAAGATAATATTTAATAAAAAATTAATATTAATTAATAATAAATAGAATTCGGATGAAACTCAATTGATACAAGAAGGTGGGCTTGGCTTTTTCCTTGTTTGACATTCTTTGCACTTCATCAACCACGTGGTGCCTTTGGAGATTATGTTAAATCTGATCTTAGCCTTAAAAGAAGAACGAATTTCAATGAATTAAGAAAAGTTGAGTGAAGGAAGAACTTGTCAATATATAAAGCTAAGTAAGATAAGTTGAAAACCAAGACTTAGGAGGGTGGGTTTCAGCAGTTGAGCTTCGGTAAGCGGAGTCGACCCCGTGAAAATGAAGGCATGCCATGACTTGGTCTACGCTCCAACGAACATTAAACAATGATTTCATGTACTGTATCTTATCAAAGACTTCAGACTTAGGTTTTCTTAAAATTACAGGTAGACTTATTTTATATAAAAAATTATCTTTTTATTGTACATCTATCATAATTTTACTTAAATTCATAATCAAAAGTTTAGAAGTAACCACAGTTTATTCCATTTTAAACTAATATTATGCCATTAACTTCTTTAATAATTTATAACAATATTTATATGTCAACTAATTTTTCTGAATCATTAATAAACAAATTTAAATTTAATGATTAAAAATAATAAATTTATCAATTGCGGCAATTTAAAAAGTTAAAATAACAATGCTTAAGAATATCGAAATTTATCCTACGCTTCTACACACCGCCTTGAGTCCAGTTTGTTTGTAACTGGCATTTTGTCTCGTACTTAGTCCATAATCAAGTTCGAGATTTGCACAAGTTGTTCACACATGCATAATCTAGCTACATAGGTTGCCATGTTAATTATGAAGTTAATTAAAGGATTACTGAGTTGTTGCCTTGTTGGGATTAATTAATTCAAAGCTGAAGGAATAATGTGGTGTTACGGTGTGATTATCATTATTGTTAGTAGTGTGAATGGCCTACTAATGAACAAAGATTAATTAATTATTGTTTAATAGTCTCGAAATTCCGACACTAATGCTTACATATGAAGCCAGCACATGATCGAGCATCGGAATAATATTAATCACTTCTTAAACTTCGCAGTGGTTAATATTAATTGTATATAGCATCTGCACTCATTTGTTTATGATTTGTCCAATTTCAGTTCAAGATCTCATACACTCGGACAAGTGTCAGGAATAAGTGAAAACAATATCTAAAATAAAACTCCCATCACTTTATAACATAAAGTCGATCATTATAATTATTTTTTAAATGTCTAAAAATAAAATTTTATTTTATTTTGAAATAATTTTTTATTTAAATAGTATTTGAATATGAGTTAAAAGAAGAATTCAATTTATATCATTTTATAATTCCTATTTTAATTATATTTGTTCTATTATAAAATCTATTATATTTATTAATAATTTCACTAAAATTTATTTAATTTTGTATGAGACATATGTTATGTTAATAATTTTATCCTCATTCTAATATTTTATTTATCATGATACCATTAAAATTTATCTTTTAATTAAATTTCATGCATTTTTTAATATGTTTCAAATAAAACAATTCTTTTGCAAATGAATTAAAATCATTATTTTGATAGAAAAATGACCATAAGTTGTAGTTTTCCTAGAGTTCAACAATGCAAAAAACTACACTAAATCATAAAGAGATCTTGGATATTATAATTTTTACTATTGCATTTAATACCTATAATGAAGGGTTAAAGACCCTTATTTGGATCCATGATTTGATCTTGATGATTTCTTTTAATTCCTCTTGATTAATGCTCTTGTGTAAGTTTTTCCTCTCTCTTCCTTCCTCTTATTGTATATTTGATGGTGAAGATATGTATTTTATTGTTATATCCCTTTCAACTGCAGACAACCACTTATATGAAGTGAGAGGGGAAAGATTTAATTTTAAATTTTAAAATTTAAAATAATCCCCATTGACTTTAATTACCATTAGACCAAATAACCATCATATTAGGTCATCTTTTATTTAAAGTCAATCCATTAATTACATGGGCAACTACAAATTATTAAAATAATCTAACAATTTTCCACTTGGCCTATGTGATGACTTGAAGATTCAATAATAAATCATAATTGCGCACCATACGTTAAAATTATTAAGTCATCATCTTTAATTGAATTGAAATGATTGGATCATGGCGGTCACAAGTTATCTAACAACTTGATTCCTTCCATGTATCACA
>JANHAO010019137.1:0-13328 GCA_026873985.1 Saraca asoca
AGAGTTGAGATCAATCCCAAATTCCAGCCCTGCTACATAAACAAATATTCAACACTATATTTATAACAAAACACATAAAACTCAAGCTCGAATACTAGTGTTTGCAGACTGTTAACTTTAGATAATTCACAGATCCTTGAACTTCAAAACATTGACCAAAACAAGAGCACTTACTTCCACGTAATTAAAAAAAAACCATTTTAGATATCATAAAATGAATGAAAAGCAGAAACTTTAGAGAGGAAATTTTAGCGGATTAACATTAGGAAGTGGAGAGTGAGAATTGCAGCAACTAGAATCCGGACATGAACCAAGTATTATATGAGACAAAGAATATGGACATGAATTGTTTACAATGCTGTTTTTTTATTATCAATTCCAACAATTGATATCTCATATTATCAACTTCAACCAAAGACTAAGTGCATAATAAGGTTTTAGGGAGTAAGTGTTTATATTATCAAACAATGTCTATTTGATACTAAATACTGAGACTTAAACCATCCCTATAAAGCCATAAATATGTAACCATTTTCATCAAAAGCTTTTGTTCTTTTATCCTTTTTGGATCACTACTAACCTCCACTAACCAGCACTAACCAAAATTGAGCAAAAAATGGGTCTAGAGGAGATCAAGAACGAGAACGTTGATCTTGTTAGTTCTTTTTCATCCTTATTTAGTCTTCATGATGCCATTTCTTTTTTTTTTTTTTTTGTTTCTTGTGATTTTTCAATGGAAATTTATGTGTACATCTTGTGCTTATAGGAGAAGATACCTGTGGAAGAAGTATTCAAAGAATTGGAATGCTCAAAAGAGGGACTAACATCAGATGAGGGCCAAAAGAGGTTGCAAATTTTTGGCCCAAACAAGTTGGAAGAGAAGAAGGCAATTATCTAGCTGCTATTTTGGTTTTCATTTAAAAAAAAAATATATTCTGAAAATTGTTTCAAAGAAGAAAGCTAACCTTTTGTAAACAATCTTCCAAACAGGAAAGCAAGTTGTTGAAATTCTTGGGCTTTATGTGGAATCCCCTCTCATGGGTGATGGAAGCAGCTGCTATCATGGCCATTTACTGGCCAACGGAGGGGTAACATTTCTCTCCCTATATAATTGTGTGTGTTTCTATGGTTCTATCAATTAGTCTCTCTGTGTCTCACATTTTGCCTTTTGAAACATTCAGGATGAGCCACCAGATTGGCAAGATTTTCAATTACAAACTAAAAATAGAAGTTGAGGCTCCTATCAAAAACTCCAGTGGACCAAACCCTAACATCATGCCAGAAAATAGAAAACTTATGTGTATCAGATAGAGAGAGAGAGAGAGAGTACCTGGAGAGGCTTGTCACTCTGATGCCGGCGACAACAGTGACAAATGTCCGAGCAAGCAAAGCAAGTTGACGGCACAGAGAGAGAGAGAGAGAGAGAGAGAGAGAGAGAGAGAGAGAGCAGAGCAGAACGATTTTGGAGGAACCAGGAAAGGGCAAATTGATAAGTGTCTGTGCACCAAATGCATTATTTGGCAAGTCAAATAATAGCAGTGGTCAAACACTAACCGTCACTATTATTTAAATTGCTTAAAATAATAGCATCGGTTAATGTTTAGCCGTCGTTATTATTTTAAATAATTTGAACAATAGGGGCAGTTAACTGAACCGTCACTATTTATGTTATTTAGAGGCGGTTAACATAACTGTCACTGAATAACTGCCGCTAACTCTCACCATTTTTTATAGTGTAACATGATAATTCTAATCTTAGAGACCAAAACAAGTATCATGAAACAAACATTACTAGCATTTATCCATTCCCCCTTTTCGATCTCTACAAGAAGGCAAAAATAACAAATGTCTCTTTAGACCCCATCTTTAATCCATTTTTTATTGTTAAATTTGTGCTATTTTTGTGGAATTCAAACAAGTAGGCATCTCCAAAAAAAAAAAAAACACTAACACAGAACCAAAACTATACCTAGAACCACATATACAAAAAGGAATAGATAATTTCTAAGATCTAAAATTAAAATTGAATCCATCATTTTACCACTGATTTAAAAAGAAAATTATTAAATCCAAAAGATTTATGATTAGAAACGAAATCACAATAAAATCTTTTGTATGAGTGAAGGAATTTTGAATGAGTGATTCACCTTAAGAATGGATTACCAGAGCAAGAATGAATGAATCAGCCATTGTTGAGTTGCCAACCTCCATGATTGAACAGTGACAATGAATTGCAAAGAATAAAAGACTGGTAACTTTATCGAAGATAAAATCTAGACTAAAACCCTATTTTCATCCCTGTAAGATTGAGTTTCTATCAATTTGATTCCTCATAAAAAATTGGTATCAATTTAGTTCTTATTTGATAGCTTCATCCCAATTATTAGTCTCCTATTAGTGTGGATTTTAAGCAGTTAATGGAATTACTTACTTGTCAATGTTAATAACTGATTTGATAGTTAAATTTTGAGATGGCACTGTATACTCCATACCAGTTACCCCTGACTAGAAAGCCACCATTTAATTACTTAGGTTGATGAAGCCCTATTTTTCCTTTACAGTTCTTCATTCACCTTAGGATTTAGCCATTGGAGTTATTGGAACTATACTAGCAGAGATGGATGGAGATTCTTTCAATAACAGCAAGTCATATCGGGGAGTTGGTTCTTCATCATCTTCATCCTTTGGTGGCCTTACTTTGGATCTTGTGTGTGACTGTGAGTTAGAGCCTATGCTTTTGACCTCAACAACTAAGAAAAATCCCAAAAGGAGGTTCATAAGATGCCTGAAATATAGGTCTAAATTTGAAAGCTGTGATTATTTTTAATGGGTGCATTATGAGAATTGCAAGAAGGAATGTTTGGTGAAAAGGTTGCTTGGCTTGCTAATTGTAACCTAGGTTTTACTTGTTGTTATTGTTGCTTTAATTTGGGGATAAAATGAGGTGTTAAAAATGTGTATTTGTGGGGTAGAGTAGCAATATAATTTGTGGCTTTAAGTGTCTAATTTGTAGGTTGAAGTGTGGAGATTTTTATGTAATAGAAGATTATGAAACAAATTCCTTTTTTGATATTAAATTGTTCTTAAAATTATGTTGGAAATTTGCTTTGCCATAGTTTGGAGCTAAGCAAACTGAGCAAACTATTAGTGAAATTTCAAGAAATTTATTTTTGTTGCCAATTGTGCAAACTGTTTAATGGAGTAACAAAAAACATAAAAGAGTACTATTTCAAGGAAGAAAATTACAAATAACCACAGAGTATGAGAGAAACAAAAAAGACAAGTTCAATATCACATTTGCCTATGCAGTCGTTAGTTTACCTTTACAAGATCTCATGTTATGCCCTTTGTTTTGCATTTGTTGCATGTTACCCTACACCTAACTTGGTCATTCTTAGCTAGCTTCACTGCTCTACCCTCAAATATAGTGTAATCTTTGATTGCATCCTTGAACACTTCTAGATTAGGGAACATCATACCAATTTCAAACTTCATACTTCCATATTTTGCTTTAGTATTAAATTAAGGAAAATTAAGGTTGCCCCATCTTCTATTCTTTCCTTCTTTATTAGAAGAATCATACATAGTATACACCTTTTCACTTTCATAAACAAAGTCTTCACCATCTTCACCACTAGTAGTTGCTGCATTGAATTTAGTCTAAATATTTTTTGGTTCTTGGTTATTAAATGCTTGTGACCTTGTTTTTTTAGGTATCAAGTCTAAATACTTGGCAAATATCTCATCATCATCCTTATCAAAGCTATCCTTTAATGGAAACTTGTATGACTCATCTTCAGTTGAGTCACAGTCATTTGACTAGGAATTCTTATCATTAGCATACTCATCCACATGGCCCAACACTTCCCCTGTCATTTAGTCAAATGCAAGCCTTTTAGCCTTCTCACATGCCTTCTCTAGGAACTCTAGGTTTTTAGCAGCACCTCCATGCATATTGTTGCTACCTTCCACATGACCTTCACCATTATCCTGCATATTAGCACTATTGTTACCTTGCACATCAGCATTACTAGCAATCATTTTAGCACCACTTTTACCCTGCACATCAGCATTACTAGCATGCATATCAACACTACTACCCTGCACACTAGCATCATTACCCTACTTGTCAATATCATTGCCTTGTACATCAACACCATTACCTTATCCATTAATGCCAATACTACCTTGCACATCAGTATTACTGCCTTGCACATCAACACCATTATCCTGTCCATTAGCACCATTAACATGCACATTAGCACCCCTACTACCTTGCACAGCCTCACTAGCTTGCACATTACCAAAGCCTTTATTTTGACCAGCACCATCTTGCTCTTCATACACAAACAACAATATACCTCCTAACTCCAACTTCTCCTGATACCTCTAGTTCTTTAATAAACTTAGGTTGACTAACAATGTGTTCAATGTATATATGAAACTCATCATGACCTCTAATTGCTTCTATAATCCCTATATAATGTAGATCTATTTTCAATTCCATTAACCCATTATCCAAAGTCCTATCTAGAACTAGGTAATAAATATTTTCATAAATTAAGTAGCCTAGTTGCTTCAAAAGCTTCGACAACACAGGTATAGAAATTCTATCCAGGTCAATCGAGTCCCAATAGTTCACTTTCCTACTCATATAAGACACATTAGGTGAATTTTCAAAACAACCACCATGATGAAGAGTTATTGTAAAATTGTCATCCATGCTGCATAAAAGTATTCATCCATTAGTTAAAATTTTTGGGACCACATGCAATTTTTTCTATTTCTTCATAGGACCACAACTTAGTACTATAACAAAATAACATTTACAATGCGTAGCTAATATATTCTTCTAAAATATTCACATAAATCTGTCAATAATCGTAGATTAAATATTCAACAAGCTTTACAATAGAAATAAATTATTCATCTTAAATCCCTAAACAAATAAGCTTCCTATAAAGAAAAAAAGGCATTGCAAATGAAAAAAAAATGTAGTAAAAACACACTGCAAGTCAATGAATTCAGAGTAAAAAAATTAAGGCAAAAAATTACTTACACTTGAAGAAGATGATTCTTTCAACAAATCAAAACAATAATAAAGGAATCAGATTGATCCCTAATATCTTTTGAGAACTTTAAGAAAAAGCCAACATCAACAGACTGAATTTTCTCGTTTGAAAATGAAGAGGGAAAATTAGTTTTTTGGTGCCAAGGCTTCTTCAACTTAAGTAATTAAACGACATCGTTCTCCCCAGGGGGTGGATGACATGGAGTCTGCAATGCTATCTCAGCATTTAACCGGTACATAAGCTATTAATAATGACAAGTTAGCAATTCTATTAACTACTTGAAACCCACACTAATAGGAGATTAATAAATAGGATAGAGCTATTAAATTGGGATTAAATTGATATTAACTTTTTGTGAGGGAACAAATTGATAGAAATGCAATCTCAAAGGGATGAAAATATGGTCTTAATCTAAAATCTAATATTTTTGTATGGTCTAGACTATAATGTCCCAAAAAAAAAAAAAAAACTAGGACAAATTTTCCCTAGACAATTTTTTTAATGCTATCCACACAATTTCAAAAAGTTGATTGCCGACAAAGTGATGACATGTGTGATAATGGATGGGCAACTGGAAGAGGATGATGCATTGGTGGATTATAAGTACTAAAGAATATCATAATTGCAATTTGATCCCATGTCCATAGATTATATGGCTGAGCAACCCAATTAGAAGCAAGAGTTTTTTCCTAAAGGCAAGTCTTTTAGCCAAAAAAAAAAAAAAAACCAAGACAAAAAAATTATTTTGTCCCCTCACTAATTTCATTTGTATCAATGTCATCTCTCATATATCTTGTAAAAATTTTGTCTCTTACAAGTAATAAATTGGTTAATTTGGCCCCTCTATCAGTATTTCTATTAATAGGTTAATAGCTAGATGGATAGAAAGATTAAAATAACAGACAAATAGTATATGAATGATGAAATTGATAATGAAAATTTGTGAGGGATTAAATGATATAACTTGTATTTGTGAGGGCTTAAATATGCATTTAATCTTTGGATAAATTCACTTATTATAAAACAAAATGAAAAATTAAAATTAATTAGTAAATTAATTTATGATAATTTAAATATTAATTTTCAATAAAAATTTAAAGATACATTTTTATGTATATATTAGCCCACAAATAAAATTTGTGATTTAACAGCTGGTTATTAAAAAAATTACAGATATATATATATATATATATATATTTGTAAAACTTACAAGTGGCATTTGTATGTAATTTTTTTTAAAAGTGCATGGTACGTAGTAATACCCTTAATTAAATGTCTACAAGACAAGTTCAATTTGAAAGAATTAGATTTTTCTATTAATCAATATTGCTAGTTAAGTTATCACGAGATAAAAGTGAAAGTATTATATCCTTGAGTAATTTTTTTTATTTTCTATAAATCCTCTAATCAAACATTGACTTATTTGAAATAAATATCCATATAAATTTTAGTTTTAGACTATGATAATATGTTTTAGATAATTCGGTCTTTTTTTTTTTGGATAATTTCTTTACATTACACAATTCAAAGATATATAGAAAGAAAGAAGAAAGACCTAGTTATGTAAAATATAAGATAATAATTTAAAGTTATGATTTACATTAATATTCATTTCAAGTAATTCAAATAATTTTGTTTAAAGGAATTTCAAAAAATTAAGAACAAAATTTACTCAAAGGATGTAATACTTTCATTTTTATCTCATACTAATAACTTAATTAGCAACAATAATTAATAAAAAATTCTACTTCAATTTGTCTCATGATAATTTGATTAAGAATATTGTTATCATACGTTTTAAAAGATTACATACAAATATAACTTGTAAGTTATATGTGTATGTGGATCAATTGATACCACCTTAAATTTTGCACTCTTATACTAAATCAACACTATTTATTTGGATTTCATCTAATGGCCACAAAATATCCAATTAAAAAGTGATATGAGGATTTAATGATGAGAGAGAATCATTATCTAACTTATTTAATATTTTGTTTTTCTCTCACGTACTTTCAATTTGTTAATTCCTTTTTTCTCTCTTAATCTTTTTTCGTATGTTTTCTCCTGCATTAAATAATAACAAAATATTTTTTTTTGATTTTTTTGAGGATATTTACTTGGTAAAGCAAGTAGGCAAGTAGGATAATAAGAACAAACCTTTTTCACTTTAATTAGTTTAATGTAAAATTAAAAATGTTTTTTTCTCAATATCCATTTTTGTTGTATTTATTTAATTGGATAGGATAAAGTGTTATTTTTATTAATTTCTATATTAAAAATTGAAGAAATGAAAAAAACTACTTAAATTATTCTTATAAAAGAGAATAGATTGAATTTTACATTATAACAATTTTTTAATCAGAAAAATTGTAAAAAAAAAATCTCGTAAAACGTTAGCTTTTATATTAGTTATTTAGTAGGAATGTTATTTTGCCTCCTTGTAATCAACCACGAACCCAATTGAAAAAATCTCAAAGGAAAAAAAAACATTTTTTTTTCAAAACAGAGTAAATTATATTATTAAAATTTTGGGTGACAACCAAAGATATTCTTCTAAAATTGAAAAAAAATTATCATAAGTGAGAGACAAAAATAAAATGAGTTAGATAATTATTATCTCTCTCATCATTTAAATTCACATTTCATTTTTGAATTGGATATTTTGTTGCCATTAGATGAAATCCATAAAAATGGTGTAGATTTATGGTGATGTCAATTGATCCCACTATATATATTTACAATTTTTAAATAACCGGTTGAAAACTAAAAAAAATTTATTTATGGATTAATACATACATAAAAATACATATTTAAATTTTTATTAGAAATTAATATTTAAATTATTATAAGTTTAATTTATATTTTATTTTTTTATTTTAGGTCCCTTACAAATGTAAGTTATATTGATTTAGTCTCTCACGAGTTTTTAGTATTAATTTCATCCTTTACATATTATTTATTTTTTAACTTAATCCTTCTACCTATCTAGGTATTAACCTTTTAAAGGAAATATTGATGAAAGAACCAAATTAATTAATTTATTATCTATGAGTAATGAAATTGATGCAAAATATTAATGATGGATAAAATTGATACAAGTGAAATTAGTGAGGGACCAAAATCGGGGCTTTTGCCAAAAATTAATTATAAAAAATTTGTTTATTTGTAGAAATTAAAATTTTGAATATACTATGCATGGCACATAGAAATGAGAAATTGCTATAGAACAAATAGTTATAGTAAATTAGTAAATTGGTATCCTATAAATTTTAGTATTTTGTTGACAGTATAATTGTATGATTAAAATTTTATATATTATTAAAATAAATTTTAATTAAAAAATTTTTATAGAAAAATTTATTATATTATTACAATAAAATCTTTGATGATTGAGAGTAGATGACATTAGTTCGTATTGTTTATGAAATAAATTTCTTTCTGTATTAAGAGGGAGAGTAACATTCTTCCTTTAGTCTATCAGTTCATATCCTTTCAGTAGATTCACAAAAGGAGTGATGACGAGAAAATTAAATGTGAAAAAACTACTTAAAAATAAATTATTAATTTCTGCATTTGTAATGGCCAAAAACGAAAATTCTGCTTTTGTACATTTTCTCTGTTCTCAACATATGTTAGAAGACCAAACATTCGGCAAATAATGAGTTTTTTTTTCCTTTTATGGGATTTGTTTTAATGCTTAATTTTTGACGGTGAAATAATTATTTTTACAATTTAAAGGAAAATAATAAATATTAATTTCTCACTTTGGTGGTGAAAAGAAAACTCTAGGCAATATTTACTGACAGCCACCATCCATTACAAGTAGAATTGCAATGTATAAAACTAATTATCTCTTTAAATGTCACAATTAATCTATTTATTTACCTTTGTTTGTTTGTGGCTCTTACAAATGGTTTGAAGAAACATATACATAGTGACTCTTACATTGGCTATTACCGCTGAAAAAAAAAATCTAGGGTTTGAGATATTTATTAAAACTATTTTTATATAGTAAAATAATTATATACTTAAAAAAATTAAAAATATAATATATATATATATATATATACACACACTTGACAAGGCACTGTTATGTAAATTAATAATTAATATCATTTTCTAATTACGTGCTAATCATAGACGGTCAATTTGGCTGTCTATAAAAAAAATAATGATTAGCATAATAAAATTCGTAAATACTTTTTGCAATTTATGCCTTTTCTCCGTAAATTAATTGTGGCCGTTACAAATTATGCGTTTGTTTTTTCACAAAAATTATGTTGTATATTCATTTCAACCGCGATTTCTTTGGTAGAAATCATAGCTTATTCAAATCCATCTTTAGAGGTCTATTCATCCTTATTTAGAAATTTCCATCAACATTTTCATCAAATTGTTTCTTTATATGAATAGTACTTTTTTTTTACAAAATTTATGTTCTATTTGTTCTTCTTCAGAAGTCTCCATCAACATAATATTAAATAATACATTTAGGAAGTTTTGTTTCCCTTTTTTTTTTTAAATAATGCAGCCATATATCAATAACTTTTTTATTTACTAAGAATGCATTAAGATATCAAAATTGTCTCTTATTTCATTTTATTTTTGTTTTTATGTAGTACTGCATTGAGGAAGGAGTTAATATACTTTCGACCTATATAGGAAGGAAAACCAAGCACAATTGAAATGCATTTTTGTTTTGGTTAAAAAGTATCCTCATTTTCGTACTATATTTGTAACTGACCTATACGAAGAATAAAAGAAAAAAAAAATCTGCCTCATAAAGGAAAATTTTATTGCTCTTATAATAAATGAATTTGTTTTATAATATCTAAAATAAAAACATTTATAAGAGAATTTCTTATCCTTTTTCCTCTCACCAACTCTACTTATATAAGCAAGTTTACTTGCTTTCTTTCACATACCATCCAATTCTATCCTTTCCCCATCTTCTTCTTCCTTTCATTCTTCCTGACCTCTCAGTCAAACCCTAAGTAGAAAACAATGAACCATGGTGAGATTAATATTGCTTACATTTTGGTCATGGCTAGTCTGTCCATGTCCTTAATCATTCTTAGTGTCTTCCTATATGTTCATTGCAAGAAAAAATCAGATCAATTTGAAGAAACACTTCCCGTCAAGCTTCCTGTTCGCTCGTACATGTTACCGGATGTTGACGCCGCCACTGACGGCTTCAGCCACCGAAGAATTGTAGGCATGGGTCGCTTAGGAATTGTATATGCCGGGTTATTCGAAAAAGGAGAGCTCCTTGCCGTTAAGCGGCTTCACCCTCTCCTTGTTCTTAGAAATGCGGGATTAGGATTGTCTTTGGTTTTAAAACGTCTCTCTTTAGCCCAACATCCTAATATAGTCCCTATCATCGGATTCTCTGAAGCACCCGGGGAGAGGATTATATTGATGGAGTTTGCGGGCATGGTTACCTTGGAATTCTATTTGCATCAAAACTCAGATAATTCTCTTCTTTTCGATTGGAACAAACGTTTCAAGATTGCGGCTGGAGCTGGAAGAGGGCTGCAATATTTGCATGAAGTAGCATACATCGTGCATGGTTGTTTCAAGTCATCAAATGTCCTTATAGATGTGAATTTTTGTGCTAGGATTTTTGACTATGGGCTTAATTTGATGACATCTACAGAGAAGAAGGGCCGGAAAGGTTACATGGATGATGAGTATTGGAATGAAAGAGGAATGAAGGTTAGGGATAGCAAGGAAAATGATGTATATGGTTTTGGGGTGGTTTTGTTGGAGCTTTTAAGTGGGAGAAGTTGTGAGGACGGATTATTGGCAAAGTGGGCATTGCCTTTGATCAAGGAAAAGAGATATATTGAAGTTTTGGACCCAAGATTAGCAATTCCTTCTGATATGAAGCCTCTTGTTAGGTTATGCAAAGTTGCTTTAGCTTGTGTTGGGAATTCAAGAAAATTTAGGCCTTCCATTACTGAAGTGGCAGCCATTTTGAACAATTTAGAGATGGAACTATGTCGTTGATCTAACTCATCATCTCTTTCGAAAATAATTTCTATTTGGTGAATTATCAATGTAACATCTTCTATTTATCAGTCAAAGAATGTATTACATTATTTCCATTTACGTTAATAAAAAATAGAAGACAAATAACAATATTTCATACATATGTTTAGGTACACACAAAAAAAATATATATATATATCCACTATGTATAAAATAAAAATTATTCATCATATAAGAATTATTCTAAAAGACATTTAACAGGTATTGAAGTTAGTAATGAAGGGTGCCCTAATGTTTCCAAATTAAAGCGAAGTATCAAAATTGAATCTTTTCTCTTTCAATAACAGGGTATAATTTATTTACTCTGCCAATATCATAGTCAACTTATAATTGTATTAAAGGGAGGGAAAGGGAATAGGCCATTTGGGATAATCAGTCGAATAAAGAATGCAAGTGTATCTCTGGATTATGCATAACCCTGCAAATTTCTTCAGTTTCATTTAAAAGAAATGGTAATGATAAAGACCACCATGATTCATGGTATCCTTCCATCACCGTCGTAATCTTCGGCCCTCAACCAAATCGGATAAACAATCTAAGACAGGAATGATAAAGAATTGAAAGAAAATAATAAAAGTCGATGATATAAAGATTTGGAAGATAAAAAATTGAAAGAAAAAAAAAAAAAGGTCTTTCAATGATCTGAAGATTTGAAAATGAAAAGAAAAAAAAATCTCTTATTTATATGTGGTTTAGTGGAGATATGGAAATTAATTGTCATTATTATCATCGTAAAAAGATTATTAATACTAATTATTAATTAATTAATAATGCAAATATTATATTATAATTGTAATCATTAAAATATAATTGTTATTGTAGTGGAGATATGGAAACTAATCGTAATTATTATTATTATTATTATTATTATTATTATTATTATTATATGTTGTCTACTTATAATTCAAATTTTTAAAATTTTATATATTATTAAAATATAATTATTTTCCCTTAAGATTAAGGTTATTTATTAAATTTTTATCCTTATATATTTAGCTTCAACAACATAATTTTTTTTAAAGGAATAATATGCAGCATTTTCATTAAAATGGGTAGCGTATATACAAGTCAAAGTAGTGCACCGTTGTCATCAACATTATTTCGAATAACAGCTTCCAAGCCTTCCTCTTTCATGTTTCATTTTTATCATTTCTGTTTTCTTTTTTGTCATTAGTTAATTTTAATATTTATGATCAAGCAGAGGGGATTTTTTTTTAAAAGAAATATTCCCACTTGTTTGTTATAACGATAAATATTTTTTTATTATTATATCACCATTTCTTTTATAGATACGAAAAATTGCAGGATTTTAAATAAAAAATTTTAATTTTTTATTACTTTTAGGTTAAATTTTTATAAAATAGTGCAAAAATTTCAAGTACGTATCGAAGTATTTAAATTATGTTTTGATTGAAAATTTTTATATTTTTCATAACTTTTTATTAGAAATTGTAACTCTTATATAAAATGAAAAAATTTTTGAAAAGCTTTTTAATGCAATTTTGAATGACAAAATTGCAACTTTTTTATGTATTTGCTGCATCCAAATTCGTACACACTTGCAATTTCTTGTGAAAAAGTTAAATTTTTTTTTTTTTATAAAAGGTTGCAACTTTTATAACTTTTACATTAAACCTTTGAAAAATTCAAAAAATTAAAATCCAAATAACCACTGCAGCATAAGCCCATCTACAGACATCTTGTTCACTCTACAAGAATTTCACAAAATTCCAACGGAACAAATCAGTTGGAATTCTATCCAAATTCCATTGGAATTGGGAATTCCAACGGATATCATCCGTTAGAAAATTCTTTGTTGAAATTTCAAATTCCAACTGATCATTCCAATGGATTTACTATTTCAACGAAAATTTCAACGGGCATAACCCGTTGGAATATCAATTGGGGAAATTACTCCAACGACTTATTTTAATGGAATTTCAGATGGATTTATTCCGTTGGAATTAATTACCATGGATTTCTTCCGTTGAAAATTCCGTTGGAGTATTTTCAAGGAATCCTACCCGTTGGAAATTCTGTTGACTATTCCAACAGATTTCGTCCATTGAAATACGGACCAAATCCGTTGGAATAGCTCTTTAAATTGAATTTTTAAAATTTTTTAATAGTTTAAATTTTTTTTCAATTGGTCAATATCCGTTGAAAGTTTCGTTGAAAACCAAAAAAATTTCAATCATTTTT
>JANHAO010019138.1:0-13335 GCA_026873985.1 Saraca asoca
AATTGAATTGCCATTAAAACGTAATATAATGTATGCAAACAAACAATCATCCCATGATTGGCTTCTAGGGCATACACCAACAATGGCTAGCAAGGCATAGCTCTCATACAACTTAATGCTCCTAGCTCTCATGCAAACTAAATTCACAGCTCACATGCAATTTTCATTGGCCGTAACCCCTATGTTGCCCATACTCATTGTTCATTAAAAGGTGTGACTGATTGGTTACTCAAATATCTCATTTTATTATGGTGCTCAGTTAGAGCTTGTATTATTATCAATGATATGCAAAATATCCATGCAATAAAATACAAGAAGCACGAAGAGAAATTCATTCACTAAAAAGCCTCAACATGGTAAATTTACATTAGAAAGAGTCAAAATACAAGTCAGACACACTACAACTATACATTTTGGAAGAAAGATTGGCACTCTGGAGGAGAGTCTCAATTATCAAAAGGGCCGGTGAGTACTCTTACTTTTCAACTCTTTCCCTTGCCACCCTTTTTGGTTTAGAACTCCTCTCCAGCTCTCTACTTAGTATAGAAGATTCAAAGAAAGTAGGCCAGAGCAACGAGAAAGGTTTAACCCCATGGCATCAGACCATACGCACCTTAAAAGAAAAGCAAACCCTCATAAAAGTGGGGGGCTCATCGAAGGTTCCCATCGAATCTCTGAAGAAGGAAGGAAGGCTTCCTCCATCTTAAATAAGAGTAGCTTACTCTCTCCGAAGAGTCCAGAAATCAACCCCCAACCACTTTCATTAAATGCTTCGAACGGAAATGAGGCAGACTCATCCATAGTAATGAGACATGTATAATAGAAGGTATGGCTTGGGTCAGATGAAACGACAGGCTGACCAAAGACTTTGACTACACTATAATTCATGAAGGAAGACCACGTCAATAGGTTACAACTCCTAGTCTATGAAGTGAACTGAGAGTTAGGGGCTGATGCTATGGGTGAAATTTAGTATTATAAGATCAGCTAGCAAAATTCTAGTAGAAATCAAGTCTAACAAAGAGGCCTAGCTTGCCAAACCGTGAGGTCACTAGGCAACTAACTCGTTGAGCAATAGCCTCTAACTCACCAGCAACAAGTCTTAGCTCGTCGACAGCTCGAACCACATGACCTATTCAAGTTTGACCTTGCAAAACATAGACGGCCCGTAGTGTCTCACCCAGCTAGAAGCCTGTTGAGGTCGAGTATATAGCCAACGAGCAATTTGCATCGCCATCCTACAAAATGTAGCCCAAGGGTCTCACCCATAGAAAGCATTTCACATAAATCAACCAACAGTCTGTAGAAACCAACTTATTGTACTTTAGACTATCTTATACCTTTATTATTTGATGTAACAGAAATACAACTTGTAAATTTACCATCATAGTCTCCTCTCCTCTATAAATAAGAGGAAGGAGCCCTCTGTAAGCTAAGCTAAGAATATGGTATCGAAACTCTGTAAAATTGTCTTCAAATAAATAACAACACTATCGTGGACGTAGGAAGTAGTGCTGTCTGGTTTTGGCTGAACCACGTTAAACCTCTATGTACTTCATTTTTCTCCTTCCTCCTTTAACCATTTTGCACCTTCTTATTGTCTTAACAATCAGATAATAGCTTGGGTCCTGAAAGAAGCCCCCCTCAGGTTGGCTAGATTAGGCAAAATTGAAATCCACCGTTAACACAAACCAAATACTCACTATCACTAAAAAAGAATCCTTCTAGTTGTTACATGTAAACCTCTTCCTCTAAATCACCATTGAGTAACACAATTTTCATATCTATTTGATGTAATTCTAAATTAAATTGAGTTACCAATGCTAAAATAACATGAAAGAAATCTTTTTTTGATAGAAGAGAAAAAGTCTCCATGTAATCAATTCCCTCATGCAGATGAATCTCTTAGCAACAAGTCTAGCCTTATAACTTTTAATGTTGCCTAATGAATCTTTCTTAATTTTTAAAGACCCATTTACACTAAATGGCTTTTGCACTAGTAGGCAAAGGAACAAGATCCCAGACTTTGATACCATAGAACTTATCTTATCTCTCAAGGCATTAAACCACAACTCAAATTCCTTACAACTCATAGCTTGTGAAGGCATTTGAGGGTTATCTTTGTCTTCAACATTGTAGTCAGACTCTTGTAGGTACACAAGGTAATCATTAGGTATTACTGATCTTTTATCTCTAGTTGACCTTCTTAATGTTGCATTATCATCCTCTTGGAAAGGATGGTGTACAACTAGTACTAGGTTCACTAGACTATCATTAACAACTTATGAAATCTCAATGATTGGTTGTTTAACACCCATTTGGACTTAAGAGGTGTCATATAGCTTAATCAATCCATCACTTAAGGTGGAAGTGTGATCACTCCCACTAATCAAGTCATTCTAAAAAAATTTCATATATTTTGATTCCACAAACCTAGTGTTATAAGAAAAACAATAAAACCTAGACCTCTTGAACCTTTCAACATATCTAAAAAAATAAACACTAATGGTTCTTGGGTCCAGTGTCTTTTCTTGTAGATTATAGACCCTTACCTCAAATAGACATCCCCAAATGCATATATGTCACAAACTCAATTTCCAACCTTTCCATCATTTGATAGGCATTTTTGGAATGGTTTTAGTTGGAACTCAATTTAATATATACACAGTTATTTTAAGGGCTTTAGTTCACAAGGACTTAGGAAGCTTGAAGCTGTTAAGCATGCTCCACACCATGCCCAAAAAAGTTTAGTTTCTTTTTTATGCCACACCATTTTGGTTTGGAGACTGGGCATGGTGTATTGGGCTATTATCTCACACACTTGAAGAAACTATGCAAAGGGACCAGATGCTTGTCCATCTTCAATGCACCTAACATAATATTCCCCACCTCTATCAAATCTCATGATCTTTATTTGTTTACTACATTGTCTCTTTACCTTTGGCTTAAATACCTTAGAGTCATCTAACATTTCATTCTTATTATGAAGCAGGTATAAGTACATGTATCGTAAGTAATCTCCTATGAAGGTTATGAAATACCTCTAACCATATGTATCCATATCTATATGTATGATTTCTAAAAATCTGAACTCCTCTTAGCAACTTTCTTTAACTTGTTATCTACTTTCTTTGAATACAATCTATACAAGTGTCAAAATATGTAAAATTCAGAGTACTAAGTGCTTCATCAATCAGTAAACTTTTAATCCTTTCTAAAGATATGTGCCCTATTTTATGATGTCATATCATAGAAGAATTTTCATTCATCATACTTCTTTTATGTTGATGGTCGATTTTGGTAATCAGTCAACCAAAGGTTCTGAAGTCCAAACTACTGTAAAAGATGAGAAAATGCAAGAAGATAGCAAGAGAAAGAAGAAAGAAAAATAGAGTAACGTAGTTTAGCTAAAGCTAGTATGGCCCTTACGTCCACAATGGTTGTATTTTGCTTTTGTGCAATTGCTTTACTATTCAGACTAGCAAAATAAAAAGACAAATGTTCTCTTTATATTTTGACAAAGTTTCGGCATGTATTTCACTTTCTCCTCACAATGATTTATTCCCCTGCTATTTATAGAAGTGGGGAAGGTTGTAATTTAAAAAATTGTAAAACTATCATTACCACTACTACGGGCAATAAATGCTGGACATTGGGCAATAAATGTTAGGTAAATCATTGTCAATTTTTAGGGGCTAATTTGCCAAGTGGGAGTGTTTTAGACTACTGACTAGACTTTCAGCACTCTATAACTGTGCCTGGGGTGGTTTGCTCAGTGACCTAGGGTTGCTGAATGATTCAAGCTTGCACTTGGGCAATTGGCTAACTTGGCTTCTATGGCCTTGCTCCATAATGGGCCGGCCCCTTTTACCTTTCGCTGGTCCATTAGGCCCTCACTAGCCCATTTCACTTAGTCCCAAAAAATTCCCATAACGCTAGCCCCCAACTCTTAGTTCATTATACGAGTTGGGAGTTATTCCTTGCCAGTAAAGTCCTTATTCACGGTCTACAGTATGGTCAAAATATTCTTCTACAATGTGTCACGTTGTTAGTCTTTGCTGACAGTTTATAGAGTGTTTTCACTTCGAGCTTCAATCTTTCATTTCATTTGCACCAGGCCATACCTCCAACTGTTCATGCTTTATAGCTGTTAGCATGATAGCCTTGTTTTCTTCAGGTCCATCTGATCAAGAATAGCTGAATATCCTTTGGATTCTTCAGTGAGACCATGCTGGTCTATATAAGGAGCGAGAAGCCCTTCTTCTTTTTCCATAAAATGATCTGATGGGTGCTTAAGCTCCCTATGTTTCTGATGGCCTAGATCTTTGGTGGAATTCTACGAGATGTGTATAGCCTACCGAGATAGTCCCTCTTCAAGGATCTTGGGAAGTTTTGTTATGGAAGGCTTCCATGGACAATTCCTCTTTGAAGATCTAGGGAAGTTTTGTTACATTCCTCTATTCCCTTTCCATTTGACATGCTGGATAATGTAGCTCCTTCCTTTTGCTCTTTGGTTTTCTTGCATGGCGAGCCAATCCGATCAGTTCTTCAGCTTTCTTGCTCGGTTGAGTAAACCGTTTGGCTTTCTAAGTACCTTGTGAGCACCCGAGTCAAGGAATAAGTTGTTGACTCGGAAGGAGGGTGAGGAAGAGTTAGAACAATTTGGCTTGTTCGTTGCTTATAGGAACTAGCCCTTAAGGGTAGTTCCTCCTATGTATTATGGCTATAGGCTTACTGTGGTTCAATCTTCCTCAGTCAACTGTAGGATAGCTTTAATTTGTACCTTTGAATCTTCATGTAAATTCACTTCATTGAAAGAGGTTCTTAATGAAACTTTCAATTTTGTTGCTTTTCCAAGTATTATGTTGAACACTTCATTTATCGCAAAAGATAGCATGCGAGCTCTTTATGAATAGATTTCCATAACTAAACAGACATTGAGTTAAATAACCAATTGGATATATTAATTCATCTTAATGAATTTGAACATTAGAATATCTCAGCTAGCAATGCGCTTTCAGGTTACATGAGAACTGCAAACAATGGGTCTAAAAAGGATTATGCCTTATCAAGTTGAGTGTCAAGGCAGGCTGCATAAGAGTCATGCTTTAACTAGCATAGGATTAGATGCCTAGTGAGTGATTAGGTGTGCCTAAGCTGGTATTTTACACACAATGGGCGATTAAGTGTGCCTGAGCTTATGCGAGGTCAAGTGCGTGGTAGGCAATTAGGTACGCCTAGGCCAAGGCAGGTGCTCAATGGGTGATTAGATGTGCTCGAGCTGAGATGAGGTCACATGCTCAATGGGTGATTAGATATGCCCAGGCCAAGATAGGTGCTTAGTAGGTGATTACCTATGCCCGAGCTGAAATGAGGTCACGTGCTCAATGGACGATTAAGTGCTCCTAGGCCGAGACAAGTGCTTAGTCGGTGATTAGATGTGCCTGAACTGAGATGAGGTCACATGCTCAATCGGTGATTAGGTATGTCCAAGCCAAGGCGAGTGCTCAATGGGCGATTAGGTGCACCCAAGCTGAGATAAGATCGCATGAGAGCTACAAGCAATGGGTCGCATGAGAGCCGTGTCTTAGAATAATAAGGCACATGGGAGCTATGCCATTAAATGAGTTGCTCGCAGTGTAGCCAGAGTTATAGTTTGTTGTTTGCGATTTACGATCTGACAGGTTGTTGACATGCTTCTCATTTTATCTGTAACCCTTTGATTTCAGTAAGCAGTGCAATGATTACTGTCTCCAGTAAACATTTCTACCAGGCTAGGGAGGACTTAATGCTAGCATACACTAAGCTATCAGATTGTGGGTATTGGAAAGGCTTACAGATCCGTCGGTCAGATAGTTCATTATATAAACTAAGAAAACTCTCATCCCCCTTTTAATAGTCATTTGAAATCTAAAACCTAAGAAGCTCTACATTCTCATCCTCTTTGCCAGGTTTATGATCGTCTATTGCCATCTGCCACATTTATCACCATTCTGACTTACCAAGCTTGCAGTTTAAGTCTCGACCACCAGAGACTAGCTCTGTTCACATTTCAATCCTCCTTATCTGTTTAGCACAGTAAATTTTCTCTCCTCGGCTTATGGTTTCTAGATTTCTATTTTAAGGTTCTTGTGAACTTGCTTGTTTATTGTTGACAAACACTAGGATACTAGTTAAATTTTTGGTGTATTTTCTTTTGTTGTCTCTAGTTTGTTTGGTTAGCCGGTCGATAGATGCTAGGGTTTCTAGTTGTTGTTTGAGTCTTCGATTAGCTTCTTGGGCTTTAACAGCCCAATAGCTGAGTCCCCCATGTATCTAGAGTTTGAGTCTTGGTGACTTAAAGCATGTATAATTTGCCACCTAGGAAGGTCTCTATTATAGTATATTTCAATGTTAGGAAGGGTCTGCTTTTAGCAACCTGATTATGTCTTTTTCTCTATCTTTTGTAGATGTCTCTACCTCGTAGATGCTGTCGTCACCTGATAGGGAGTGAAGATATCAAATCTGAAGGGAGTAAAGAGGTCTTCCGTGTTGTATGGGAGGAGACCTTCTGTAGTGGTGAGGTCATAGAAGAATTCACAACTTGTTTTGAATCAGAGGGGTCTACAGCTCACTCCTCCTTCACACACCACCCTTTAAGTGTCAAGCTCAGCGAGCTTGAAAGTATAACTTAGGCATACTTTTTTCCAATGGGTTGTGGTGTTTTAGCACCCTCTCGAAGTAATCATGCTACTCTCCCTCCTTCAAAGTTCATAGCAATTAGCATCCAGCATCTCGGTACCGAATTTAGGTTCCCAGTTCCCCCTTTTATAATTGACTTTTTGAACGAGCTAAAACTCTCCCCCTTCCACCTAACTCCAAATTCGTATTCCAAATTGACTTCTTTAACATTGGTCTACCTAAGAAATGGCTTTCCACCTCCTTCAGCTAAAGTCATTTGTCTCCTTTATGGCATTAAGAGCATCGGATAGCGAGAAGGGATTTACTACCTCTCAACCCACCCATCTAAATATAAGAAAATTCTGTCTTAAGGGGATGCCAAGGGAAAATCCAATGTAGGGCATTACAAGACCCATTGGTTTTATGTTTCTTGCTTATCCTTGTGTCATTTTCAAAATTTTACGTTTGTTTTAAGTCCCAGTAAGTAAGCTAGGAGGATGCTAGTTAGCTTTATCATTTATTTTACTTTGTCATGAATCTGAATCTTTGTTGTGTTTTGTAGATGGAACTAGAAAAGAGAGATCGAGACTAAGAGCAGAGGGGACTGAAATACCTGACCATTTTGCTACTTTAGAGGACTTTCAAAACGATATAAAATTTGATGAGGAGCTTCTATGGGCATATGGGCTCTCTCCTACCCTTGGTGTTGAGCTTCTTGATAATGCACGAGATATTGGAGCTTGTAGAGTTAAGGAGGTCGCTTCAGCTGACTTTAGGGAGCAAAGCATGGTGAAGCTTGATCTTCTCAAAGCTCCACCCCTGGATTCCCCCAAGTCAAGGCCAGCTACTACCCTGGCCTTTACTGACATTAGTCGTCCTTTATCTTTGGTTGTCCCGACAGAGGCTTCTCAGGCAATGGTCTCTATCCCACAGCTGGAAGCAATTAAGACCACATGTGGACCAGTGAGGTCTCTTGCCAGAGGGCTTGAATCTCCAAATGAACCTCTTCCCGAAAAGCAAAGAACCGTCAAAGGGAAGGAAATTGTCGATGCTTCAGAAAAGGAGTCTGAGAACATGCTAAGAGAAGGTCCTGATGGTCTGGGTCCCATGACAAAAGGATATTACTACTTCCTTCACAAGCATATAGGGCAAGTTTTGGATAATCATATAAAATCTCGAGAGTACGAAGACGTGTAGGTGGTCGGTTTGATTGGTGTGATAATCCATCATTGCATGCTGGTGAGTATAGCTCCCTTTTTCAACTTTTTGTCCTCTTTAATGGAGTTGTTGAATTATTTTTGATCTTGTTAAGGGGCATTGGAAGGGGTCAAGATGAGAAATGAGTTCATCTTCCTAGAGAAGGAGTGGAACAATCTCAAAAAGGACATAGCTGCTACCACTACAAAGTCATCAGAGCTTATGAAAAAGTTGCAAGCTTATAAGACCCAGCTATGAGCTGCTGAGGCAGCAAAGAAAGAGGCCAAAGATGCCTTAGCTCGTAAGACCTCTAAGCTACTTTTAAAGCTTCATGAAGCTACCGATGATCTGAAGCAGATGCAGGATGAGTTGGAGGTGGCAACAAGATGGATTGAGATTGCTTAAAAGAAGGAGGAAGCGGCCAGGGGTAGGGCTGAACGAGCTAAAGGATAGGTTGCTCGTGCTGAGGAGGAGCCGCCCAAGCTAAGGAGGATGCTACCCGAGCCAAGGAGGATGTTGCTATTATGGTTGCACAAGTTAAGGATGCAGCGATCTCCCGAACAGCTAATAATTTCCTGTTTACTCTATGGAGACAGCACCTAGAGATGGACTTCACCTTCTTTGGTGGGGATGTTGAAACCATCCAACGCTTTGCAAGGCATATAAAGGCAACTCCGGCCCTAAGTATGGAAGTTAGTATTAAAGGTCCTCCTACTTGGGGTGATGTCACAGTTGAAGATAGCTCACAGATCGAAGGAAGAGCTGTTGAGGCATCCAAGGAGTAGATGGTAGAAGACTTGCTAAACCTTTCAACTCCTCAGGATTCATCCAGACCCCTGGCCACCTCGTAGATCGCCTCACCATGACCTATCTTTAGATTTTGTTATTTTTGTTTTTGAATATGATGTACTCCGACTGAATTGCTTATTTGCAATGAAGAAAATTATTAACACTCTTCTCTGAAATGCATGTTTGACTTTGTTGTGACTGATTAACTTCTCAGGATCCTTTTGAGTTATAATATTTAAATGTTTTGTCAACTAAATGTAGTTTTTATGATTGGTCTCGAGCTAAAGGACATTTTTCCAATCGACATACCCCCTATAATAACTCCTCCATCATTGTATCTTGTGTTTTAGATCGTTGACCCTTGGTACTATCACGACCTGCATTCGAGCCCTCAATGAAATGTAAGCTCCCAGGTCATCAATTTCTATCATGCTTATGAGCTTGGTGACCCTCAGATTTTGATCAGAAGCTTATGGAGCGGGCTGAGTCTGTCAATTGAGGCCCTTCTCCAACTGGTCTCTCTTCTTGAACTTGTGCTTCTTTCTGGGGCCCCTAATCTATTCTCCCATTTGCAATTACTTTAGCCTATTTTTGGACCCCACAGGTGTGTGCTTGGGCTAGTGCCGCAATTACATCGACAAGTTTCCTGATTGTATTTTCGAGTGCTTCTTGGTGCTGATGCAACACTTGTACACCATCAGTCTCTAGGAGGATAGAAGAAGTACTTGCTAGGAATGGGTTTCCATCTTCTAGTGTGTTTCGTTGTTACTCTTCATGGCCACCTGACTGGTTCACGGTGGCATTAGAGCTTCTAGTTGTTCTTCCTCTTCCTATCACGATTGGTTGGTGAATCAATAGAAAAATAATCTGGCCCCACTAGACATGCCAAAATATTGATGGTCAATTTTGGTAATCAGTCAACCAAAGGTTCTGAAGTCCAAACTATTATAAAAGATGAGAAAATGTAGGAAGATAGCAAGAGAAAGAAGAAAGAAAAACAAAGTGATCACACTAGTTTTTAACATGGTTCGGCTAAAGCCAGTATGGCCTCTATGTCTACAGTAGTTGTATTTTGCTTCTGTGCGATTGTTTTACTATTCAGACTAGCAGAACATGAATACAAATGTTCTCTCTATATTTTGACAGAGTTTTGGCATGTATTTCACTCTCTCCTCACAATGATCTATTCCCCTTCTATTTATAGAAGTAGGGAAAGTTACAAGTATAATTTAACAAATTGTAAAACTACCATTACCACCGCTATAGGCAATAAATGCTGGATGTCGGGCAATAAATGCTGGGCAAATCATTATCGATTTTTAGGGGCTAATTTGCAAAGTAGAAGTGTGTTAGACTGCTGACTGGACTTCCAGCACTCTATAACTATGCCTAAGGTGGTTTGCTTAGTGACCTAGGGTTTCTAAATGATTCAAGCTCACACTTAGGTGATCTGCTGAGTTAGCTCTTACGGCCTTACTCCTGAATGGGCCGACCCCTTTTGCCTTGAGCTGGTCCGATGGGCCTTCACTGGCCCATTTCACTTAGTCTCAAAAAATTCCCATAACATTTTAATACAAATGTTTATTACATAAGTGGTATTACCTTGCAGGTTAATTTGAAAAAGACCATCAGACATAAGTGGTATTCCCAACAAGTTTAGATTTATAATATAATTTAAATTTTCCAATTGAAAAATTAAATAAGAATCTAAGTGGTATAAGTCTTGAAACAAAAATTAAATTCCTAAAAAATTAGGTATATAGAAAGTCTTTTCCAAATCTAATACAAAACCACTATTAAGAACTAAGCGATATATCTCAATAGCCTCTATAGGTGAGCTTGTATTGTTTCTAGAATAGATGTTTTGCTCATTTCCCACTGACTTCCTTTGGTATAGGAGTCCCTACTAGTTATTTGAAACATGAATTAAAGAACCAAAGTCAATCCACCAAGTATTATAAGAAATGTTAACTAAATGAGATTCATAGCACAACAATGAGATTGGATTACCTTTCTTTAATAGCCAAGCCTTAAATTTTATGCAATCCTTCTTTATGTGCTCTCTTTTCTTACAAAAAAAAAAACAATTGGATTCCTTCTTGAATTCAATCTGAGTGGGTACTTTACCCTTCCTTTTCTTATTGGCTTAGTTCTTTTTCTTTCCTTGTGTCACAACATATGCATTTTCCAAATATGTACTCTGACCCTCCATCAATAGTTTGCCCTCTTCTTGGACACACATGGTCAAAAGTTCTTTGATAGACTATTTGTCTCTACATGTGTTATATGAAATCTTAAAAGGGTTATATTGTTGTGGAAGTGAGTTCAAAACAAAATGTATAAGAAAAAACTCTGACATCTTAACCACAAGTGCCTTAAGCTAAGCCATTATATCCCTCATTTTCAAGATATGCTCACACATACTATGAACCTCAACGAGCTTCACTGATGATAACTGAGTCATTAGGGTGTTGGCTAGGGACTTATTTGAAGACTTAAATTATTCATCTATAACCTTTTGTAATTCCCTAATAGTGTTACACTTATTGATCGAACCACGTATGCTAGTAGATATTTTAATCTTTATGTACATCATGCTGAGGCGATTGGATCGCTCCTGACATTCATATAGGTCAATTATAGCTTGTGAGCTAGTGTCATTAGGTTTAGGTAGGTTGTCTTTCCTAATAGCGTAATCAATATCCATCCTCCCTAACTAGAGGAGAATTCTTTCCTTCCAGACTCTATAGTTATCATCATTAAAGTGGAGAATATCATTTTGGATATTTGGGAGGTTTGCAGATTGAATGGCTATAATAAATAAATAAATGGACAAGCTTACATTAAAATTGAAACAAATATAAATTGCATGAACTACCCATGTAAATCATGCATCCAAAATTACAAATAAAAACTGCATGTAGGCTGAGATTTTATTCAAAATTTAGATTAAGTGATAAAACTAACAAATTTCGTTCATTCTCATTCCCTGTGGACAAAATAAGGAGGAAAAAAGCTTGTTATTTCATCTTAATTATACATACAAATATGATAAAAACTCTTACAAGATAAAATTCATCATATTTAATGTGCATAATTACAATCGATGTCTTACACTGTATGTGATTTTATTCCCAAATAAATATAATTTAGTATAATTAGGGATACTATGGCTAATTTCTAATTTAACCAAATGTATATAATTCACAAGACATTAAATAAAGCACAATTTTTAGGCATTTTCCTTATTTTCTAAAAATAACATCTTTATGTATAAAAAATACAAACAAATAATACATTTATAAATTGTATTATTCGAATAATAATAATAAACCAAAATTCCATAAATAGTTGCCCAGAAAAGTAAATATATTCTACAAATAGTTTCTCTCAATATTTTCAAAAAATAAGAAGGAAATAAAAATAAAGGAAAAATGGAATTAAAATCAAATATAAAATACATTGCGATATTAATTGAGAAGATTCTATGGAACAATTGGTGATAGCTATCTTTTGCTACAAGTTCGAAAAATTTTATGTTATAGGCGTTTTCCAGTTCTATGAGATGGGCTGGCAGAGGCCCGACAACAAACTAAATCCAAGAGAGAAAAGAGCCAAGCTCATTAAGTCACTATCTGTGTGAATGCAGAACGGGATGAAGTCTCAACTTGCTAAGAGACAAAACCCAGCTTGCATAACCGATAGCTCACTATGCACGAGCTTGCATTACTAAAGGCAAGCTCACAAAGTTCGTCGTCACTGACAGAAGGCCAGTAGTGACCTAGAGTCCCAGGTTACGGACATTGCACCTCGCCCAACTAAGAGCTCGTTGAGGGAAGCCCAGAAGCAGTAACCTTCTCAAATTTAGTTCATAGGACTAGTCTACAAGAAGCAGTACCACGAGCCCACCAGCAGAAAGTAAGACTCAAAAATTAGTTGCCAGTCTGTAAAAGACATCTTGCAGTAGTTTAGGCTATCTTGTACATTTATTTTAATGTAACAAAAATATAAATAGTGTAATTACAATTATAACCTCCTCATCCTCTATAAATAAGAAGAAGGAGATCCCTATAAAAAAGGAGGGGGTGAAATCTCTGTATTGAAACTTTGTAAAATTCTCCCCAAACTAATAGAAAGCTACCGTGAACGTAAGGATCGGTGCTGTCCAGTTTTGGTCGAACCACATTAAAAATACTTTGCACTCTTACTGCTCTCCCTCTGTTCTTCTACTTCATTCTCAATCTTGATCAACTGGAAATAGTTTAAGTCCCAGACGAACCTCTCAAGTTGGTTGAATTCCTCTAGCACCAAAATCCATCGTCAACATTATAATTTTTTTTTAGTTTCTTTCTACCTCCAACAAAGTCTGTCTCTAGTTGACTTGATCCAAGACAGACCTGGTTAGATGACCCACCTTTTTCTTAGCCTAGAAGCTCAATTTTGGTTAATCTAAGAGCTAAAATGTTAAAATTTTCATTTCTTGCATCTCTCTAGATTTAGTTTTCCTAAAAAGCATAAAATGGAAATTCAATCAAGCATTTGAATTTCATCCATAAACAAAAATGAAAGAAAACAGTTATAACCTAAACAAGGTACAGGCATATTAGGACTCTGATACCAAGTGAAAGCTTTTAGAAGATAACTAGTGTTATGGGCATTTTTCGAAAGCATATTTTGGGTCGACTAAGG
>JANHAO010019139.1:0-13327 GCA_026873985.1 Saraca asoca
TATTTATTAATCTAGATCAATCTTGAAATCCACCTTTCAAATAGATTCAGACATATAGTCAAATTATGAATCATTCAAATCTCACTATTTTCCAATTTAGTATTTGATCATTTCCCACACTCACTTCATTCATTATGCACTTCCATTTCCTTTACTAAATAAGCAACATGAATCAAATACATACTTCCCAAAATGCTTATGAACAAATTTTCTTAGACATGTATCCACCATTCAAATTTCTAAATTCAACATGGAATATTTCTTGCAAAGACATCAAGATGTCTAACCTAACCCTCTCTCTTACTAGCCCTTTATCAAACCATACTCTCATGTGACTAATGATAATGTTCAAAAACATACACATACTTTAACTTTCTACCTTAAACTATCAGACATCTCAAAAGGTCTGGAAACTTACATATTTACAACAAAATTACATGAAGTACTGTACAAACTTAAACCGACACATGATAATGCTCAACTCATGCTACCCTGTCATGCCATTAGCATTATACATAAGTTATGTGCTAATGCTTAGTAAACATGAATGACATAACTGAGCTGAAGAAATTGAAGACTTTTATTAATGTCTTGTATTACTCCAGTCTATTTACTATTTCTCCCTTGCTTGATCATTTAGACGATAAAAAGTATGGAAGCGTCACAAAGGAAATATAGGCCCTTCAAGCTTAAAGAATGCAAGTAATGAGTCCTTACTTTGTAAAATATCCCTCACTCTTAGATAAATTTTTATGAAATAGGAATGATCAACAAGGAAGAAATTGGTAGGCTGGAAAATCAACAAGTTGCTAGTTTGGCAAATCAAGGCAACATTATGAATGATCTGGAGGAGATGCACATTACAAATGATGTTCCAACAGCAACATCATTGCTTGATGTAATTGTCCTATCTTGTGCGGAAGATGATAAAGATCAAAAGCCTTCTGGTCAATTTCAAGAAGCTGTGTTGAAGCAATCTATTGAGCAGTTGCCCATGAGGGACACAGTTGGTTAGTTATTTACCCAGATTATAATATTTGTTCTATTATGGATGATGTGTATTGCATGCTGCTTCTACACAATTTAATTTAGAAAAATAGTCATTGTACATGAATGGATGCCAATGTCTTGTGAATTTTGTTTCTATTTTACTAGAATATTACAAAAGGATAAAATCATCTACAAATAGCATGCCTTGCTTAGTGAACATGGATGGCATAACTGAGCTGAAGAAACAGAAGACTTCTATAAGCGTTTTGCGTTATTCCAGTCCATCTGCTATTTCTCCCTTATTGGATCATTCAAACGATAAAAAATTTGGAAATGTCACGAAGGAAATATAGACACTTCTAGCTCTAAGAATGCAAGCATTAAGTTCTTACTTTGCAAAATATCCCTCACTCCTAGATAGATTTGGGGAAGTGGGAATGATTAGATTATCTATTCTATCATGGATGATGTGTATTGCATGCTTCTTATATACAGTTTTAGAAAGATATTCATCGTGCATTAAATGGATGCCAATGTCTTGTGAATTTTGTTTCTCTTTGACTATAAGGAGAAAGGAAAATATGTTAATATAAGTAAGCAGATCTTAAGACCTATCCCTAGAGTTGAAGTTTGCAATGAATTTCAGTATTGGGTGGAGCTTTTCATAATTGGTTTTCATCTTGGGGTCTAGGTTGACATGAATTATATAAAGCATAATAGATGGATCTTGGCAACTAGTATTAGTTTATCAAGGGCTATGTTGATGATCATAAGGCAAATTAGATGTCATAATTTACATTGGGCAAGGGAGAAATGCTATAAGCACTAATAAAGGACTTGAAGATCAGAAACTCGGGCAACGATGATCATGCAGTTGGCTGGGGCTAGGGAAGTTTGATGATCTAATCATCTAGGAACCACAACAAAATGATGGTTTGCAATTGTTCTCGAATAGCAACATTGCTGGTGAGAGAAAAGGACTTGCAAAACTCTTTAGCACTTATTGGAATTTCATGGGGAATCATTAAACTGATAACTAGAATAGGATAACCAAGAATCATAGTTTGGGAAGTATTGTAATTAGCAAAATTAGGTTTAAATTTTACTATTATGTTTAGTGGCACGTAAGTCCAATGATATGAGTATTGTTATGTTTTATTTATTAATCTAAATCAATCTTGAAATCCACCTTTCAAATAGATTTAGACATATAGTCAAATTATGAATCATTCAAATCTCACTATTTTCCAATTTAGTATTTGATCATTTCCCACACTCACGTCATTCATGATGCACTTCCATTTCCTTTACTAAATAAGCATCATCAATCAAATACATACTTCCCAAAATGCTTATGAACAAATTTTCTTAGACATGTAACCACCATTCAAATTTCTAAATTCAACATGGAATATTTCTTACAAAGACATCAAGACGTCTATCCTAACCCTCTCTTTTACTCCAGTCTATCTACTATTTCTCCCTTGCTTGATCATTTAGACGATAAAAAATTTGGAAGTGTCACAAAGGAAACACAGGCCCTTCAAGCTTAAAGAATGCAAGTAATGAGTCCTTACTTTATAAAATATCCATCACTCGTAGACAAATTTAATGAAATGGGAATGATCAACAAGGAAGAAATTGGTAAGTTGGAAAATCAACGTGTTGCTAGTTTGGCAAATGAAGGCAACATTACGAATGATCTAGAGGAGATGCACATTACAAATGATGTTCCAACAGCAACATCATTGCTTGATGTAATTGTCCTATATTATGAGGAAGATGATAGAGATGAAAAGCCTTCTGGTCAATTTCAAGAAGCTGTGTTGTAGCAATCTATTTAGCAGTTGCCCATGAGGGACACAGTTGGTTAGTTGTTTACCCAAATTATAATATTTGTTCTATTATGGATGATGTGTATTGCATGCTACTTCTACACAATTTGATTTAGAAAAATAGTCATTGTGCATGAATAGATGCCAATGTCTTGTGAATTTTTTTTTCTCTTTGACTAGAATATTACAAAAGGATAAAATCATCTACAAGTAGCTTGCCTTGCTTAGTGAACATGGATGACACAACTAAGTTGAAGAAACAGAAGACTTTTGTAAATGTTTTGCATTACTCCAGTCCATCTACTATTTCTCCCTTAATTGATGATTCAAATGATAAAAAATTTGGAAATGTCACAAAGAAAATATAGACACTTCTAGCTCTAAGAATGAAAGCATTAAGTTCTTACTTTGCAAAATATCCCTCACTCCTAGATAGATTTGGGGAAGTGGGAATCCTTAGAATATCTATTCTATCATGGATGATGTGTATTGCATGCTTCTTATACACAGTTTTAAAAAGATATTCATTGTGCATTAAATGGATGCCAATGTCTTGTGAATTTTGTTTCTCTTTGACTAGAATATTATAGAAGGATAAAATCATCTAGAAATAGCATGCCTTGCTTAGTGAACATGGATGGCACGACTGAGCTAAAGAAATAGAAGACTTTTATAAGACCATTGAAACATAATGGCTGATTGAACCTAATGCAATCTATATGTTCCAAAAATGAGCTAACTTTTCTTTAAGACTATTACATCTTGTTATTTGACACAACAAGCTTGGATGAATTAAAACATTTGCAATAATATGTTGTAAGTCATGACACTACAGTGGCATTTTGAAACATGTTGTGTATATTATAAGATATTTCAACCCCTTGGTTCCTTGACTTTGCACAATGATCCTTGGAGATGAAAAGTGCTTCATTTCAACTTTGATGGCATTTTGCTAGATTTATGTAACTCAAGTTTGACTTTTCACTTATGAGTATCTCAGTTCCAATATAACACAAAATTGTCTCAGACAAGTCCATACTGATCAGGCCTAAACGGGGCAATCAGGCCCAAGTCTGTACGGATTTGGCCTAAACGGGCTTGGCCCATTTAGGCCCATATCAAAATGAGCCCATGGATTGTCGGTACGATTCGCCTCACTGCCTTTTACAAAAATTCACCCAAATGAAAACTTTTTAATTTAGTCCTTATGAAATTTTCAATTTATTCCTGGCCCATTTAAGCCCATGGACCGGTCCATATCTATGCAGATTCGATCTGTTTAGACCGCAGCCTCTCAAACTTGGTCTGTTTGGGCCCGTTTTTAATCGGGCCTAATTTTAACCTGTCTAACCCACTCCGGCCCATGGGTCAGAGGCCTGTTTACCACCCCTATGCATGGATTATGGATTGTCAATCCGATCTGGCTTGTTCATGGATCGGATTGGCCCGTGGGCCAGCCCATTTTATAAGAGAAATGGGAAAAATTACATTTTAATCCCCAAACTTCTCACTTCCTTCCCATTGGAAAACTAAGAGTGTGTTTGGTATCAATTATATTTTTTTATTCCTAAGAAAGTGAGGTGAGAATAAAAGTTTCTCAGTTTGGTATAAGAGATAAAAAATCATTCCCAGGCATAAAAGATGTCCAGGAATAAAATTTATGAAAGAAAGTTAAAAATTTTATTCCCACCTATGAGGGTGGGAAAGAAATATTCACAGGCATAAAAGATTCCCAGAAATAAAACATTCCTAGGAATAAAATATTCCATGAACCAAACATACTGTAAGACTGTTGAACGGGTGGGCCGGATCGGATCGGGCCCAAGTCCATACAGATCAGGCCTAAACGGGCCAATCGAGCCCAAGTCCGCAAGGATTGGGCCTAAACAGGTTTGGCCTATTTAGGCCCGTATCAAAATGGACCTGTGGATTATCGATTCGATTTGACCCATTCAAGGACAGGATCGATCCGTGGGCCAGCCCATTTTATAAGAGAAATGGAAAAAATTATGTTTTAACCCCCAAACTTCTCACTACCTTTTACAAAAATCCACCTGAAAGAAAATTTTTCAATTTAGTCATTACCAAATTTTCACTTTAGTCCTGGCCTGTTTAAGCTCGTGAACCGATCCATATCCATGCGGATTTGATCCGTTTGGATTGCAGCCCATCAGACTTGGCCTGTTTAGGCTCGATTTTAAACGGGCCTAATTTTAACCTATCCAACCCACTCTGGCACACGGGATGAAGGCCCGTTTAACACCCTTATGCATGGATCATGGATTGCCGGTCAGATGTTGCCTGTTCATGGATCGAATCGGCCTATAGGCTGGCCTGTTTTATAAGAGAAATGGAAAAAATTATGTTTTAACCCCCAAACTTCTCACTGCCTTTTACAAAAATTCACCTAAACGAAAACTTTTCAATTTAGTCTTTACCAAATTTTCACTTTAGTCCTGGCCTGTTTAAGCCTGGGGACTGGTCCATATCTATGCGGATTTGATCCGTTTGGACCACAGCCCATCAGACTTGGCCCGTTTGGACCTAATTTTAAACGGGCCTAATTTTAACCTGTCCAACCCGTTCTGGCCCGCGGACCGAAGGCTTATTTAACACCATTATGCATGAACCATGGATTGCCAGTCAGATGCGGCCTGTTCATAGATCGAATTGATCTGTGGGCTAACCCATTTTATAAGAGAAAAGGGAAGAATTACGTTTTAAACCCCAAACTTCTCACTGCCTTCCCATTGCAAAAGTAGGGGTTAAACGGGTGGGCCGAATTGGACCGAGCCCAAGTCCTTGCGGATCAGGTCGAAACGGGCCAATCAAGCCCAAGTTCGTACGGATTTGGCCTAAATGGGCTTGGACAGGATCGGATCCGGCCCATGGATTACCGATCCGATCCAACCCATTCAGGGACAGGATTGGCCCGTGGGCCAGCCCGTTTTATAAGAGAAATGGGAAAAATTATGTTTTAACCCCCAAACTTCTCACTGCCTTTTACAAAATTTCACCCACACAAAAATTTTTCAATTTAGTCCTTACAAAATTTTTACTTTAGTCCTGGCCCATTTAAGCCCACGGACCGGTCCATATCCATGCGGATTCGGTTCGTTTGGACTGCAGCCTATCGAACTTAGCCCGTTTGGGCTCGATTTTAAACAGGCCTAATTTGAACCTATCCAACCCATAGGCCAGAGGCCCATTTAACACCCCTATGCATGGACCATGGATTACTGGTCCCATCTAGCTCGTTCATGGACCGGATCGGCCCATGGGCCAGCTTGTTTTATCAGAAAAATGGGAAAAATTATGTTTTAACCCCTAGACTTCTCATTGCCTTCCCATTGCAAAACTAGGGGTGTTAAACGGGCGGGTCATATCGGATCGGGCCCAAGTCCGTAAGGATCGGGCCTAAACGGGTCAATCGGGCCCAAGTCCGTACATATTAGGCCTAAACGGGCTTGGCCCATTTAGGCCTCTATCAAAATGGGCCCATGGATTATCGGTCCAATCCAGCCTATTCATGGATCGGATCAGCCATGGGCCAGCCCATTTTAGAAGAGAAATGGAAAAAATTATGTTTTAATCCCTAAACTTCTCATTACCTTTTACAAAAATCCACCCGAATGAAAACTTTTCAATTTAGTCCTTATGATATTTTCACTTTAGTCCTGGCCCGTTTAAGCCCGCGGACCGGTCCATATCTGTGCGAATTCAGTCCATTTGGACCACAACCCATCGAACTTGGCCCATTTGGGCCCAATTTTAAATGAGCTTAATTTTAACCTCTCCAACCCACTCCAGCCCGTGGGCTAGAGGCCTGTTTATCACCCCTATGCATGGACTGTGGATTGTCGATCCGATCCGGCCCGTTCATGGACTGAATCAGCCCGTGGGCCAACCCGTTTTATAAGAGAAATGGGAAAAATTATGTTTTAACCCCTAGACTTCTCACTGCCTTCCCATTGCAAAACTATGGGTGTTATACAGGCGGGCCAAATCAGATCGGGCGCAAGTCCATACGGATCGGGCCTAAACGGGCCAATCGGGCCCAAGTCTGTACGAATTGGGCCTAAATAGGCTTGGTCCATTTAGGCCCATATCAAAATAGGCCCGTGGATTGTCGGTCCAATCCAGCCCATTGATGGACTAGATCGGCCCATGGGCCACCCCATTTTATAAGAGAAATGAAAAAAATTATGTTTTAACCCCTGGACTTCTCATTGTCTTTTACAAAAACCCACTCAAATGAAAACTTTTCAATTTAGTCCTTACAAAATTTTCACTTTAGTCTTAGCCCGTTAAGCCTGCAGACCGATCCATATCCGTGCGGATTCGATCCATTTGGATCATAACCTATCGGACTTGGCCCATTTAAAAATGGGCCTAATTTTAACCTGTCCAACCCATTTCGACCCGTGGATCGAAGGCCCATTTAACACTCCTATGCATAGACTGTGGATTTTCGATCCGATCCAGCCCATTCATGGATCGGGCCGACCCGTGGACCAGCCCGTTTTATAAGAGAAATGGGAAAAATTGCGTTTTAACCCCTAGATTTCTCACTGCCTTTTACAAAAATCCACCCGAACGAAAACTTTTCAATTTAGTCCTTATGAAATTTTCACTTTAGTCTTGGCCCATTTAAGCCCATGGATCGGTCCATATTTGTGCTGATTCGGTCCGTTTAGACCACAACCCGTCAAACTTGGCCCATTTGGGCCCATTTTTAAACGAGCCTAATTTTAATCTATCCAACCCGCTCCAGCCCACGGGCCAGAGGCCTGTTTAACACCCTTATGCAAAACATAGTTAATCAATTATTAATTTGTGAACCCTTTCAATTTTAACATAAAAATATCTAAGGTGAAAGAATTAAAATAAGGCCCATTTTTAGAAATTGATTTATAAATTACAATTTTAACTTAGAAATTATTCAATTTCGTAAATTATAATAACGTACACGAACCTGGTACTTGCCAGGACCATTCAGCCTAAACTATCAGCAACTTCAGGTGTTTTCAGCCTATCCCAAGGACTGTTTAACACATGTTGCGTTGACTAGTGCTTAGCAGTTGATTCGAACCCATCTCTACTGGTAGCACCAGTATTCCATCCATTTATTTGCTACTTGTAATCTATTTGTTAAGTTTGCTTCATCTTCCTACAAAAGCTTCCAACAAACAACCTGAAATAGGTAGCATTTCTTTCACATTTTATTCCAAGTCACATTCTACTCATTATCATAACTGCCAAAACTACCAAGACCAATAGGAGGAACATTTACCAGATCTCCAAGGACATCTTAATTTAAACACCAAGCTGAACATAACTACCTTGTCTGATACAATATCTATCACATTAGAATTTCTTTTTAACTCAAGCTAGTAACCAAATACCTGTCTGATACAACCACTATTGTTATTCACACTATCAAACAGATATGCATAATTGCCAGTTCATTGTTTAACGTTCATCTCTTTAAGAAGCTCTCCTATCTATATATTTACAGATAAAACTCCCTAATGGGTTATAATTTAAGGATTCTACTCTTTATCCTTGCATCTTGTTTTTTTTTTAAAATTTCACTTTAAAATCTAATGCCAAGTTGGCTAACTCAATTATGACAAGTTAGAAGACACTAGTAAAAAAGGTTACACTCAATAGACTAAAGGCTTTGCTTCTACAATGACACCGATATAAATGAATGAGATTCTTCCCCAAATTTGATAGCACATGAACATTTTCCTGAGTCAGAGCATCTCACAATACAATTGCATCCCTCTAGAGGAATGGGACTGCAACAATCAAGATATATATCATGGCAATAGAGTATGTAAACGATGGTATTTTTTTTTTCATCTATGGTATTTGCAACACATATTGGAATTCACCCTTTGTCACCAGGAATGTCTTCAATACCTAAACCCTCTCTTATTTTGAATTTATTTGATTTCTCCACTCCTTTCCAAGCAAACTTTGGTTAGCCTGGGATTCTACACAACTGAAACCTATAAATTAGCTTACCATGAAGTCTAAGATCCTGCCAATATCTTGCAACTACATACAACCCACTATAAACATGTATCCTATCCTTTCCATCCATCCCTTGGTTTACCCTCAAAGCTATATGTCACCCTAATGAATTCTTTTCCTCACTACTATTCTTCAAAGCAAGATTACCACACTCAAGTTTCTAATCTTTAGGTCCTTTATTAGTGTTTATAGCATTTCTCCTTGCCCAGTGTAAATTATGACATCTAATTTGCCTTTTGATTATCAACATAGCCCCTGATAAAATAATACTAGTTGCCAAGATCCTTCCATTATGCTTTATATAATGCATATCACCCTGGACCCCAAGATGAAAACCAATTATGATAACCTCCACCCTATACTGAAATTCATCGCCAACTTCAACTCCAGGGATAGGTCTTAAGATTTGCTTACTTGTATTAACATATTTTCCTTTTTTCCTTAAGAATCTTTGCTACTTGTAATCTATATATTAAGTTTGCTTCTTCTTCTTGCTAAGGTTGAAAGTCCATCTCAATGAGTATAACCACTATTGTTATTCGCACTATCAAACAGATACACATCATTGCCAGTTCATTGTTTAACGTTCATTGCTTTAAGAAGCTCTTCTATTTGTATATTCATAGATAAAACTCCCTAAAGGGTTAGAATTTAGGGGTCCTACTCCTTATCTCTGCATTTGTTTTTTTTTAAATTCACTTTAAAATCTAATGCCAGGTTGGCTAACTCGATTATGACAAGTTGGAAGACACTAGTAAAAAAGGTTACACTCAATAGACTAAAGGCTTTTCTCCTACACTGACACCATTATAAATGAATGAGATCCTTCCCCAAATTTGACAGCACACGAATACTTTCCAAAGTCAGAGCATCTCTCAATACAATTGCATCCCTCTAGAGCAATCGGACTGCAACAATCAGGATATATATCATGGTAGTAGAGTATGCAAATGATGGGTTTTTTTTCCATCTATGGTATTTGCAAGACATATTGGAATTCGCTTTTCGCCCCAAGGAATGTCTTCAATGTCAAAACCCTCTCTTATTTTAAATTTGTTTGATTTCTCTACTTTTTTCCAAGCAAACTTTGGTTAACCTAGGATTCTATATAGCTCAAACCTAAAAACCAACTTACCATGAAGTCTATGTTCCTGCCAATATCTTTCAACTACATGCAGCACACTATAAACATGTATCCGATCCTTTCCATCCATCCCTTGGTTTACCCTCAGAGTTATGTGTCAGCCTAATAGAATTCTTTTCCTCACTACTATTTTTTAAAGCAAGATTACCATACTCAAGCTTCTGATCTTCAAGTTCTTTATCAGTGTTTACAGCATTTCCTCCTTGCCCAGTGTAAGTCATGGCATCTAATTTGCCTTCTAATCATTAACATAGCCCTTGGTAAAATAATACTAGTTGCCAAGATCCTTCCATTATGCTTTATATAATCCATGTCACCCTGGATCCTAAGATGAAAACCAATTATGATAAGCTCCACCCTATACAGAAATTCATTGGCAACTTCAAACTCTAGGGATAGGTCTTAAGATCTGCTTACTTGTATTAACATATTTTCCTTTCTCCTTAAGAATCTTTGCTACTTGTAATTTATCTGTTAAGTTTGCTTCTTCTTCCTGCAAAGGTTGAAAGTCCATCCCAAGGAATACAACCACTATTGTTATTCACACTATCAAATAGATACGCATCATTGCTAGTTCATTGTTTAACGTTCATCTCTTCAAGAAGCTCTTTTATTTGTATATTCATAAATAAAACTCCATAAAGGGTTGGAATTTAAGGATCCTACTCTTTATCTATGCATCTTGTTTTTTTTTCTTTTTAAAATTTTACTTTAAAATCTATTACCAGGTTAGGTAACTCGATTATGGCAAGTTGGAGGACACTAGTAAAAAAAGGTTATACAATAGACTAAAGGCATTATGCAGGATAATGCAATAGTAGCCCTACTCCTACCGGGCAACTATAGATAGGAGAGCTTCTTGAAGAGATGAACATTAAACAATGAACTGGCAATGATGCGTATCTATTTGATAGTGCGAATAACAATAGTGGTTGTACTCATTGGGATGGACTTTCAACCTTTGCAGGAAGAAGAAGCAAACTTAACAGATAGATTACAAGTAGCAAAGATCCTTAAGGGGAAAGGAAAATATGTTAATACAAGTAAGCAGATCTTAAGACCTATCCCTGGAGTTGAAGTTGGTGATGAATTTCGGTATAGGGTGGAGCTTATCATAATTAGTTTTCATCTTGGGGTCTAGGGTGACATGGATTATATAAAGCATAATGGAAGGATCTTGGCAACTAGTATTATTTTACCACGGACTATGTTGATGATTAGAAGGCAAATTAGATGACATGACTTACACTGGGCAAGGGGGAAATGCTATAAACACTGATAAAGAACTTGAAGATCAAAAGCTTCAATGTGGTAATCTTGCTTTAAAGAACAATAATGAGGAAAAGAATTCTATTAGGGTGACACATAGCTTTGAGGGTAAACCAAGGGATGGATGGAAAAGATAGGATATATGTTTGTTGTGGGCTGTATGTAATTGAAAGATATTGGCAGGAACATAGACTTCATGGTAAGCTGAATTTTAGGTTTCAGTTGCGTATAATCCCAGGTTAACCAAAGTTTGCTTGGAAAAAAAGTAAAGAAATCAAATAAATTCAAAATAATAGAGGGTTTAGGTATTGAAGACATTCCTGGTGGCAAAGAACAAATTCTAATATATGCTGCAAATACCATAGATGAAAAAAAATTCCATCGTTTACATACTCTACTACCATGATATATATCCTAATTATTGCAGTCCCATTGTTCTAGAGGGATGCAATTGTATTGAGAGATGTTCTGACTCAGAAAAGTGTTCATGTGCTATCAAATTTGGGGAAGGATCTCATTCATTTATAATGGTGTCATTGTAGGAGTAAAGCCTTTAGTCTATTGAGTGTAACCTTTTTTACTACAACTTGCCATAATCGAGTTAGCCAACTTGGCATTAGATTTTAAAGTGAATTTTTAAAAAAAAATAATAAAATGCAGGGATAAGAAGTAGGATCCCAAAATTCCAACCCTTTAGGGAGTTTTATCTGTGAATATACAGATAGAAGAGCTTCTTAAAGAGATGAACGTTCTTAGACTTCACGGTAAGCTAGTTTTTAGGTTTCTGCTACGTAGAATCCTAGGTTAACCAAAGATTGCTTGGAAAGAAGTGGAAAAATCAAATAAATTCAAAACAAGAAAGGGTTTAGGTATCAAAGACATTTTTGGTGGCAAAGAGCAAATTCTAATATGTGCTGCGAATACCATAGATGAAAAAAAAATCACCATCGTTTACATACTCTATTAGCATAATATATATCCTTATTGTTACAATCCCATTCCTCCAGAAGGATGCAATTGTATTAAGAGATGCTATGACTTAGGAAAGTGCTCATGTGCTGTCAAAATTGGGGAAGGATCTCATTCATTTGCAATAGTGTTATTGTAGTGGAATATTTCTTGCAAAGAAATCAAGATGTCTATCCTAACACTCTCTCTTACTAGCCCTTATCAAACCATACTCTCATGTGACTAATGATAATGTTCAGAAACATACACATACTTTAACTTACTACCTTAAACTATCAGACATCTTAAAAAGCCTGAAAACTTACATATTTACAATAAAATTACTTGAAGTACTATACAAACTTAAACCGACACATGATGATGCTCAACTCATGCTACCCTATCATGCCATTAGCATCATACAGTGCTAATGCTTAGTAAACATGACTGACATAACTGAGTTGAAGAAACAGAAGACTTTTATTAATGTCTTGCATTACTCCAGTCTATCTGTTATTTCTCCCTTGCTTGATCTTTCAGACGATAAAAAATTTGGAAGTGTCACAAAGGAAATACAGCCCCTTTAAGCTTAAAGAATGCAAGTAATGAGTCCTTACTTTGTAAAATATCCCTCACTCCTAGATAAATTTGATGAAATGGGAATGATCAACAAGGAAGAAATTGGTAGGTTGGAAAATCAATGAGTTGCTAGTTTGGCAAATCAAGGTAACATTAAGAATGATCTACAGGAGATGCACATTACAAATGATGTTCCAACAGCAACATCATTGCTTGATGTAATTTTCCTATCTTGTGAGGAAGATGATAGAGATGAAAAGCCTTCTGGTCCATTTCAAGAAGCTGTGTTGAAGCAATCTATTGAGCAGTTGCCCATGAGGGACACAGTTGGTTAGTTGTTTACTCAAATTATAATATTTGTAATATTATGGATGATGTGTATTGCATGCTACTTCTACACAATTTGATTTAGAAAAATAGTCATTGTACATGAATGGATGCCAATGTCTTGTGAATTTTGTTTCTCTTTGACTAGAATATTACAAAAGGATAAAATCATCTACAAATAACATGCCTTGCT
>JANHAO010019140.1:0-13335 GCA_026873985.1 Saraca asoca
CCTCATATTTATAGAGGAGAGGAGGTTACAATAGTAATTACATATGTAGTAAGTATGTTACATCAACATTTATTGTACAAGATAGCATATACAAATTAAATCTCCTTTTTTGACTACTGCAGATTATCTTCTGTTGGTAGGCCCTATTTATCCATTGGGGCAGAGTATGACTTTATCTTCTATCTAGCGAGCTCCCAGGTCACTGGTCATACTTTATTGGCTAGGTCGTTTAGTCTATAGGCATGTTCGTCTTTCAGAATGGAGAGGTTGAGCTCGCTCTCTCGCGCACAAGCTTAGGTTGGCGAGGTCGTTTCGCGATGTAACCTGATGATGAGGCAATCTAGACCTCTTCATGCTGGTCCCTTTGCTGCTCTCAAACTACTCATAGGTCTGTTCAGGTCAAACCGATTTTCACATCTAACAACATTTTATTGGAATTTAAAATTTTTATCAATTATCATAATTATATTTATTATAATTTTTCTTTTCTCGTTGAGAAATTTCTATAATATTTGAATACACACACTAGAATAATACAACAAAATACAGTTTAATTGTAAAACATGAATATCAATTATTTATTAATTTATATTAATTGTGTTAAAAGACTAATGAAATCTACATATAATGAATATTTGTAATGGCTATAAAATAATTTTCAACAACTACTACATCTATAAATGGCCATGTGCCATTGCCTTATTCACCTGGTTTCCCTCTATTTTTCTGTATATGTTTTCTACGAATATTTTTGATAAATATCTTCTATTTTTAATTCTTATCTATTTAATTTAGCTATAATGCTATTCTTGCTAATTAAATTTTACCAGAATTTGAAATTATTATCAATTATCATAGTTATATTTATTATAGTTTTTTATTTTCTTGTTGTGGAATTTCTTTAATATTTGAATACACACATAAGAATAATGCTCATGTTTCATTGTAAAATATGAATATCAATTATTTATTGATTTATATTAACTATGTTAAAAGACTAATGAAATTTACATGCAGTGAACATTTGTAATAACTATAAAATAATTTGATGTTTGAAACCAAATTTCACAAGCTGAAAAGTATCAACTTTAAGATAGGTTTTCTATAGAAAACAACAAAAAATCCAAGCAAAGTATTATGGTTGAAAATAACCAAAAAAAAAAAAGTCTTCACTCTAAATATTTGTGACTTGTATAAAAAAGCGTAAAATGGCATATGAAATTACAAATATGGGAGTGGGAAAAGTTCGTAAAAACTATAAAAGGTAAGTAAATTACTAAACTGCATAGTAGAGTGCTACTAAACATAGAGCTTGTTTACATAGGGTTTTATATTTGAATTGCAAAAAATCCCCCTCTTCAATTTGCTAATGCCCTATTTACAAGAACCATAAGCAGTATCTTTTAATAACCACTCATGAAAATTGGTTCTTACAAAAATAGACACGTGCTCTAAAAGAATAAAAAGAAAAGAAAAGAAAACTAAAAATAAAACAAATAAAGAAGTGGTGAAATAACTATCAAGTAATTGCCTCCCACGTGTCTGACATATGTATTCACTTTGATCTTATTTCCTAACTACTCATTTGTTAATTTTTTGCATCAGCCTTTGTCTTAACTTCAAGTGCGTGGTCAACTTGCATGGGCCATTTTGCTAGAGGTAGCTAACAAAGGATCCCATAGTTAGGTTCTATTGCTTGACTTCAAGTTAAAATTTTGACACATCTAGAAATTTCAAGTCGAAACTTGAATAATGAACTTAATTATGCCCTTATAGCATTGACTTAAATGTTTGACTGCCTCGTGACACCAACACCCAACCATCTAATCAACCTGTGTCCCTTGAGTTGTTTCATGACATGTGGAATCATTCTCTGACAGTTCTATAAGATCTTCAATGAGCAATGATGGCAGCTACACATCTGGGCAATTAAAGCTATTATTTGTACCTTTTCAAGATCTTGAAAAAGAACTATCCCTTACCTTCCCTTTCAAGGAACTTGTTCAACCTCTAGAGCCCACTTTGCTCTTGCTTGCCTAGATTGCTCCAGATTTCATCCACGCTCATTCTTGTGTGCTTGTTTTTCTTCCTTTAGTCCTCACTTCTCATTAGAATTTGGCCATCGCTTCAAGCCCTTCTTCTCAAGCATTTGGAGCCATCAAAGTTTTGGATCCTTGTTCAAAAACACTATCCATTCTCCAATTGAAGATATTCATCCCTTCTACTAAGTTTGTCATGGGAGAAAGAACTGCCAATTTTCTACCTAGGTCCCCTTTCCAATGGAAATCTAAACATACATTTCTTGTTTCTGCAAAAACACTTGTTATTATATAAGTTCATTCTTGTTACCCCATGGGTTTCTAAGAATGTTAAGATTTTTAGGAATTTTCTAAGTCCTTTCTTAGCATATCTAAACTAGCTAGATCAAGTCCAATTAGAGAAAAAACGTTTCTAGAAAAAATTAGGTACCTTTGATGTAACCTAGTTATCTAGGTTTTCTTTAAATGCATCCCTCCAATAATAAGGGCTGCTCTATATTTATGATCACCTTCTACCAATAGTCTCCATGTTCCTTATGGTATGATAGGCCCTTTCAACTTTGATGTTATAGCTATCACTAGTCTAAGGCCCTATGGTGAAACTATTTTGGCTTCACTTTCTCTTTTAACCAAAAATTTTCAACAATTCATGCTCATTTTTGCCAAAAATTCCACTTACTCAACATTCAATGACTCCTCGTTTCTGACAATGAACATATTGCTTTTTTACTTTATTGCCTCTATATGTATCATCACTAAAAATTGCTTCTTTTTTTGCCTCTAATGGCTTTACTTCATAAAGGTAAGCAAATAGCCTTGGGGCCTTTTATGTTAGCTCTTCTTTTTGAAAATATCAACTTGGCCATAAACCATCTTAAAGATCATGTTTCTATTTCCAACTAAGGTATTCCTTTTTGGATTTTTAAATTATGGTTAACTATAGCCTTCAAAGATAATTTCCATTTTTTTTAAAAGATTTTAACTCAAAATTTAAAAATTGGTTATACTATTCTAAGCTTTTTCTTACATCCTTAGTTGATGCACTATAGTTGAAATCGCCAAGGGAATTATTTAACCATTATTTTGTATTTTTTTATTGTTTTGACATTGACCATTCCTCTCAGTATCTATCGATGTTTTCTTCATGATCTTATGGCCCAACTTGGTTTATCTTTGATCCTAACCTGCTTAACCCTCGTAGCATCGAAAACTAGTCCAAATTCTTATATCCTCAGTATTTATTTTTTGGTCTTCCTCAAGAGTTGACTTCAGGGGTTGAACTCTTTTAACCAAACACTTTAGCTCATCAACATGGCTTAATGCAAGGGTGCCCAGCCATGCTCTTACATAAACAATTTCACAAGCAGACTATAAAGTCACTCGAGTGTTCTCTTGTCAAGGATGCTAATAAAACCATGCAAGTGCAATTTGAGTTGCATAACTTTTCTCCATGTCTTGCCTATATAGTGTTGTTTTCAAAGTGGTGGCTCTCCAGAACTCACTTATATTTCAATGCACCAATCTCTAACAATTTTTCTCATTGTGTAAATATGCAAACTATGGAAGCTTTGACCAAGACTGCAAGTATGCATATCACTAAAGTATTGGCCTTTAAAAAGCATTATAAAGTCAAGTATAACTACAAGTACCTGAAGTACATGATTATTGAAGCTGATAAAACCCTTAGTAAGAAAAAAGAATCCTATTATGAACATCACAATTATTCGTGGTGGAAAACTTTAGCCAAAATCCCTTAATAAAAATGACCATTCCTCCATTTGAACCAAAACTCATTCCTTTACCTTATGCCCTATTCAGTTTGGCTAAACTAGTTGCACCAATTTCTCACTCTGATGTTACTATTGGCCATAATTACCCCTGTCCTATTAATGTCAGTCAATTACCGATGGCTTGTGTAGTGAATTCTTTAAGTAACTTGTTTGATTCTTATGTTGTCCTCAAATTGTACATACTAATTCTTATGTTGGCTTGAAATATTTTGTCCTTAATTTCCAAGAACAAATTTCTTTCTTCCTAGATAAGGTCGGGGATTAAGCTATTACCAATAAAACCCTTCAAGAGTTATCAACAATAAAAGAGGAATTAGTTCAATTCTTCAAGCAAGCTACCAAGACTAGGAATACCTTGATCAAGAAACACAATCTAGTTTTAAAGTCAGTTGATGGTAACTCAAAGTGAAATGTGGTGGTTAAGTTGAAGATTATGGATTTGCAAAAAGAACTTTGATGATTTAAAGCTAACTAACTTGAGCTAGATCTTGTGATGAAATCAACCAATGAGGACAAAGTTCAATTTGCCAAGAAAGTTTAAGATGTCCTGACTTACCTCAAGACTGCCACGTTGCATGTTTATAAAGCCAGTGTTGCTTAGAAATTAGTACAATCACAAAAAGTGGAGGTAGATCAACAATGGAGAGAGCTTAGATCTACTTCTGACCTAAATTTCAAGAAAATAAAGGATTTTGTTTGATTCTTGTAACTAGAGATTTTTAATTTTAATACTTTATGCATATTTCATAAATACTCTATTTATATATTTTGAGATACTTACCATTTATAACTTTAGCAATATTTTTGTTTACATGTCTTATCTTATAACTATTCCCACCAAATGTGTGTATGATTTCAAATAGCCCTTCCCAACATGGGGTCCATTTACTATATTTCAATGTCTTTTATATTGGTAGTATGATTTTCCAAAATAATTGGCTAACACATTTTTTTTTTTACATTCAATCACTGTTGTAAGACTTAGCCAATTTTTCTTTGTTAAGGACCAAATTATCCAAAGTTTATGACCTTTCTTCATTTAGATCCTCTAAATAATTAAGCATAAGGCCATGATAAGCATTTTTAGATAGTTGATTTTGCTTTTATACCCTTAAAGGTTGAACGATCACTCTGACTAGGATGACAACATCATGGCCGAATACTAGTTTAAAAGATGTAACTCATGTTGATTTGTTGGGAGTATTTCTTACTACCCATAAAGCATTATTAAGCATTTTATATCAATTCTTTAAATATTGTTTGATATGTTTCTTGATCACATTTATGATTATTTTTTTATGGCTTCTGCTTGACTATTTGCTTGGGCATAATATGACATCAAAGTTAGCATTTTAAATCCCCTTGGTTCAACATACTCCCTAATTTCTCTACCAACAAATATTGTCCTATAGTTGGTAGTAATTGTCTTTGGTAATCCAAATCAACAAACAATATGACTTTCAACAAAATTAATCACATCAAATTGCTTTACTACTTTATACATGATAGCATCAACCCATTTAGTAAAATAATCTATGGCCATTAAAATAAAGTGATGTCCTTAGAGGATGTGGGTATATTTTCTCGATTAGATTTATTGCCTAATCTCTGAATGGCCATAATTTTATTAGATAACCAAGTCTAGTTGCTAGTATTCTCTGAATTGGCCTATGTTTTTGGCATTCTTCATAACCTTTCGCATAATCATTGTAATCCTTAACAATGTTGGACCAATAGAAAACTCATCGAATATCCATTTCATTTTTACACCAACTTCATGGTCCTTCATGCACTTCAGCCACGGTCAACAATGCTTCTCTATCACCCAAGCATTTTAGCAATTATCCTTCAAAACCTTTCTTTTAAAGGGATCCATACCAGAACAAATTTGATGGCTCTTACCCTAATACTTTGACTGACCAATATGGAAGGGTTAGACAAATAACTTATTAATGATGTCCTCCAATCTATGGATGTAGTGGTAGTAGCTTTATTGCAGTATACTTCTCAAGTTTCAAAGGCTTACAAGAATAGATGTTGTTGAATTAATTTGGCAAATTTGCCTTTATTGATCGTATACCTTGAGGCCATTTAAGTTAATTTCTTGGCTTTCTCATTTTCCCACCTTGGTACATGTTTTATTATTGCATGTTCAAATCTTTTCAGAAGCTTAAATGTTTTTGTCAAATATTTCACTAATATTGTATTTAAACATTTATATTATCATGACTAACTGTGAGTCACCATAAATCTCGGCACACCTTACTCCTTAATCCAATAGAATTTCTAGACCAACTATTAATGCTTCATATTAAGCCTCATTATTAGAACACTTTTTGCTTAGTGCATAAAAGAATTTGACTAGTTTCTTTTCTGATGTAATGATTAAAATTCCTACATTTGAACCCCTTTTATGATAGGATCTGTCAAAATATAATTTCTAGGGTCTTATGCCTACATAGTTAGAATTCTTTTCATGATGTTCAATTATGAAATCGATGATTGCTTGTCCTTTAACGATTTTCAACGAAATGTATTGTAATGAAAATTCTATCAAGCTTGGTGCCTATTTTCCAATTCATCCATGGATGAATGGTTTCAAAAATATATATTTTAAATGTTGGTTTTTACAATAATGTAAACATTAGTCAACAACAAATAATAATGCAACTTTGTGTAAGAATAATACAAAGACAAACATAATTTTTCTATTTTTTGAATGTTTGTGTTTTGTAGAATTTTAAACCCTATAAAGATTAAAAAAAAAAACCCTTTTCAATACCTTTCTCATTATCCTGGGCTAGAAAAAATCAATTACATCATCAAAAGTTCACACATAAAGTTTAAGAGCTTTTCCTAGTATAAGGGACAATATTATTGAAGGTGACATCAGATATCTCCTGATTTCTTTAAATGCATGTTGATGGCACTACTTCCAACAAAATTCCTCCCCCATTTTTAGTTTGAGTAAAGGCAAAAATATCCTTGTCCAGCCAAATAAACTAGAAACAAAATGTTGAAGGAAATTTATCTTACCAAGGAAACTCTGCAATTCTTTCTTGTTTGTTGGAGCAACAATTTCTAAGATTGCCTTGACTTTGTTTTTGTTGACTTTGATCCCTTTTCGATGGACCAAGAAACCTAAAAATTACCTGCAAAGACACCAAATGCACATTTTAAAGGGTTTTATTTTAAATTGTTCCAACACATCCACTCAAAGGCTTGAATCAAATTTCTGACATGTTCCTTGTAAGACTCAACTTTAATTACCACATCATCAATGTAAACTTTCATAGTTTTGCCAATCACATCATGGAAAATGGCATTCATAGCCCTTTGATAGGTGGCTCTAGCATTTTTTAGGCCAAGAGGCATCACCACCCATTCAAAAGTCCTTATTGCTCTAGGACATTTGAATGTTGTTTTCAATGTTGTCTTCTACAATGTTGACCTAATTATATCCAAAATTTCCATCCATGAAGCTAACAACAATATGTCCTAAAGTATAATCAACAAGTATGTTGACTATTAGTATAGGGTATTCATTTTTTGGTGTTATGTCATTTAAGTTTCTAAAGTCAATGCACACCCTAAGTCTTCCCTTTTTCTTCATTATTGGAACCACATTTGAAATCCATTCAACATACCTTATGGTCTAGATGAAGTTGGCCTTGAGTAGTCTCTCAATTTCTTCCTTAATTTTATGGATTACTTTAAGGACAAAACACTTAGAAGCCTATTTGTTTAGTCAAAATCCTTCCTTGATTTGTAACTTGTGTTCAACTAGATTTCAACTCAAATCCAAGATTTCCTCATTATTTCATGCAAATCAGTTTACGTATTCTTTCAATACTTGAATTATTTTTGTTTTCTTGACTTTAAGTACTAATGCACTAATGAAGGTTAACTTGTTTTCATTATCAATCCATATATTCACTTCCTCTAACCAGCCTTGGACTTTAATTTTCTTATCTTCATGTCTTAAAGGCAAATCAAGAAATCCAAATGGGCAATCATCATAAGTATAGTCTTTGAGCATCTTTTCTTATTTTTGCTTAACCATGTAGGCTGATAATCTAGCTAATTGCTTTTGTATATCATTCATTGTTTACAAAGACCGAACTCAAATCTATGGCCTTTGGGATCACTAGAAAATCCTGATGAACTTAGAATGAAAATGTCAACTACCTTCAAGTCAAAATCACCTTCAACCATTCTGGGCTTAATGTGTGGTTTGTAAATTTCAAATTCAGCATTGTATTGCCAGACATAACAAGGACTATCATTAACAAGGATGCATTCTAAGCAATCATCATTAGTCTACATCACAAACCTTTAGAGAATAGTTGAGGGTATAGCACCAATCGTATGGATCAAATCTCAACCTAGCAACAAGACCATGAAAGAAGTTTATCAAGATACATAACCAACTTTCAAATTCACTAGTGTCAATCTTTTAGTTGCAGACATTTTTCCATTAAAATCTGACACCATAATGTTTGATGGCACTAAATCTTAGACAAATTTTTCTAGCTTGATGAAAGTTACCTTTGGTATTAGATTTACCCATGCAACATCATCGAACAAGATGCAGTTTATTGGTTGTCCATCAACATGTGTCTTTATGTGAAAAGGTCATAAATGATCTCTCATTTATTTTGTTGGTCTTTTGAAAAAAGCGTAGGCATTTTTGTTTAACATAATTATCTCCTCATAGGATTTTTATCATAGAAATTGTCAATGGAGTTTTGTTCAGAGTTCATTGAAAAGTCCATTGGCAAAACACACACTATGCCAATTTCCATCATTTGAACTTTAGTTTTCAAATGTTTTACCAATTCCATATTTTCTTATTTTTTTTAGTTCCGCTTGTTTCTTTAGGACTTGATGGTATCTAATCAATGTACTATCCCATTTTTTTCCTCTAAAAGGAGGTTGCCTTTGCATTCAACTTTTTGAGTTCTCATTGGAGGAGGTGGTTGGTAATTAGGATTGTACTACTTATTCTATCCTTTTGGGATTCTTGTCTTCCATACATGTTTTTTGCTTGATTGTTGCTCATTGGTTAACCACTTTTCTTTTGGTATGTCTCCTTGAGGTACTCGAGTTTAGTAGAGATAATTTTCCTCTCTTTTGTGTAGTTGATTCTGATAGTTGAAATCAATTCTTTTTAAGACCGACTTCCTTCTCATATGTTTTTAACCTTCAACTTCTTTTAACTTGTCTTTCTTCTTATCTTCCTTTCTAATGATTATACCTTTTCGTATAGCCAAAGTATTTTTTTTAGCTTTTTCCTTTTCTTTTGGGTGTATTTGGTCTCGTTCTCTTAGATTTGCAAGCAAAACCCTCACCTCATCATAATACTTTTTGCATCGGGGACACATTTTTACCATCCTACCTTTGACGTTGATCCTTTTGAAAATCTAAGAATTCAATTCACCTTCTCTTGGATAGGCTTCAGGTATGAAAAGGGATCATTGTATTCATTAATAGTCAATAAATTCACTTCATTTAGTTCTGAGGGTATGACATAACTTGCACTTGTTGGACAAAGGTCATTGTCTATGACCATCACTTATCCTTTATTTGTGAACCAAAGATGTCCTTTTTTGATTGCCTTTTTTTTTTAATCATAACCTTGAAACATACACAATTGCTAGTAGTGTGGCTAAACATATTATGATATTGGAAGTATTTTTAATGTTTGACTTTTTCCTTAGTCAAAATTCTAAGGCCATCAAACAATTTTATTTGTTTACCTTTTAGCAAGATATCAAAAATCTATTTGCTGTATTTATGTTGAAAGAATAATTCTTCTTATTTATGTTGTCCATCTTACCTTTTATTTTCATATTTTTTAACTAAGGAAAAACATATGGAGGGCTAAGCTTTAATTTGGCCAAATATATTTCATTTTTTCCTCTATTTCTTTTTGTTTGACATAAACTACTTTTTCTTTTCTTAATGGAAATTTTCTAATTTTCCTTCTCCTTTTCTTTGTGCAATTGCTCAATTTGCCTCACTTTCTTAACTAATTGAGACATGTCAGTTATTTGCTGATTTATCAATCTTTTTCTAATTGCAAAATCAAGGCCTACCACAGTAATTTAACTATCTCAGACTCTGTTATTTGAGTAAAACAATGGCTCTTCACTTATCAAAACTGATATAGGTAATCATCAACGCTTTCCATAGGTGAATTTTTTATACTCAATAAATCGGTTAGCCTAATTCTCATCTTACTTTTGTAAAATTGATCATGAAATAATTTCTCCTATTGTGCCCAAGAATGCACAAAATTTGGTGACAAAGAAAAAAACTTCATTTTTAAATATTCATTTCCTACTAGTTCTTGACATTCAACAGGGAAACTAGCTACGTGTTCAATTGTTGACTGATTATCTTCACCAGAAAATATGGTAAATTTTGGCAATTTAAATGCTCTTGGCAGCTTTATCTGATTTATCCATTCCAGAAATGCACCCCTATAATTTGCATAAATATCTTGCCCTTTGATTTGATTAAGCAATTGTTTGACCATGAATTGAATATTTTATTTCGGTCTTTGTAAAAAGGTTAGATTATGGTTTGGATCTATTGGGATTTGTACATTATCATTAATTTGGCCATCATTCCAAATTTTTTCTACTCAACATTGAAGTATTCTAATTAGATCATACTGTGGCCATTCTAGTTTATGTTCTTCATTCTCTACGTTTTCAACTCCCAAACCTTCATTACAATTATCATGATCATTATTATCAACATTTTGACCATTATTTCTATTTAGGTTGTTGCCCAAATGAATTTCCATCCTTTTTGGCATCTTATTCATTTTTTGTTGACTTAAGGCATTATTTTCTAGCATTGGTTGAAGTATGGTTGCAATTTGCTACGACATCATGTAAATCATATCATGGTTACTTTCATCCATCTATTGTTGGAATATGATGACATTTTTGAGACTTAAACTAGATGGATTCCCATGATAATTGTAGTCTATTTGCAAAAATTATGGCATGTCATAAGGCATTAGCCCCTTAAGTATAGGTCCACTACTGTCTCATGGTCCATTTCCAATCGAATTGTTGTTATTATTTTGATTTCTATTCAATGTTTCTTGTCAGTTTCATCTGTTTTGGTTCTAATTCTGGTTGTTTCTCTGTGTATTATTTTTATTATTTTGATTGTTACCAACCATATTTTCAACAAAATAACATTGCCAACATTCTTATTATTGATAAGCCTCTTTTCATTTTAAGAATTTGCAGTTGACACATTTTCAAAATTACCTAATAAAATAGCACCACTTCTAAGGATCATATAAGATTAGGATCTAGAAATACCTTAACTAGGTCCCATTGGGTGTGCCAATTTGTTTTGAGCCAAATGCTGTAGACTAAAAAGTTTCAACTCTAAGATGAGTTCTCCATAGAAAATAGGCAAAATTCTTGTCCTTCGAAAAATCCATGCAAAGCAATATGGTTGCAAATAAGGAAAAAAAAAAAAGAAAGATCTTCACTCCAAATATTTGTAACTTATATAAAAAAAGATCTAAAATGGCACATGAAATTACAAGCGTGGGGGTGGGAAAAGTTTATAAAAACTATAAAAGGTCAGCAGAGCACTAAATTGCATAGCAAAACACTACAAAACACAAAGCGTGTTTGAGTAGGTTTTTGTGTTTGGACTACAAAAATAAAAATCCCTTCTTCAGTTTGTTAATGCCCTATTTATAATAACAATAAGTAGTTTCTTTCAATAACTACTCATGAAAACTAGTTTCTACAAAAATGGACACATGCTCTAAAAGAATAAAAATAAAAGGAAAGAAAAGAAAACTAAAAATAAAACAAACAAAGAAATGGTGAGACAACTGCCAGGTAACTTCCTTCCACATGTCTAGCATGTGTTCACTTCAGTCTCATCTACTAATTGCTCATTTGTTAGTTTTTTGCATTAGCCTTTGTCTCAATTGTGAATGCATGGTCAACTTGCTTAGGGCATTTTTGTAAAAAATGGCTAACAACAGTATATTAACTTATTGTGAATGTAAATATCAAAGTATAATACAAATATTTATTTATTTACTATCTTGTAAAATACATAAAATTTTGTTTGATTATAAAAAGGGATAGACTTTCATGTCCTAGTCACTGTTTATAGCAAATTAGGCCTAGCATGCAACTATTATCACATGGCCCATGCAACCAATCATTCTTTACCAAGAACTATGAAAGTATAGCTTTGCAAGATTGTCCTTGAAGAACTTTTATTTTTCTTTAAGCTCCATTTGGGTCGTTCTACAATGTAAGGACTTGAGTTTTTTATTGCAATTCCTTTTCCATTGCAATTGTTAAGCTACAACCCATTGTTAAGCTATAACACAAGTTTAAGGATCCATTGTCAATGGTGGTGTTGGACCTAAGATAGAAATGCATTTGCAATCACTATTCGATAAGGTTGTGATGGACTTAAGATCAAAATGTACCGGTGGCATTCTTTGGCCTAAGCTATGATTAAGGAAGGAACATGCTATCCCTATTGAGTTTCAAGTGAGTTCTTATTTGTTAAAGATATTTATGGATTTTATTGAAATTTTCTACTATGTAGAGATATTGAGACCTGCAATTTTCCTTACTACAAAAAAAAAAAAGAAAATGAGAGCACTCTGCAAATATTTTGCTCACTTTATAATAATTTGTTGCAATGCAAATGAAAAAAATTTGTGAGTGCTCTACATAATAATATTCTGCTATGAGGTTTGCCATTAATAATTTTGATAAATGGAAAAAAGTGCATAAAAATAAGATAGTTTTGGCTCATTTTGTTAATAGTAGTTTATGTTTTCTTAATGTTTTTGCCTTAGTTTTATGTTTTGTTCTAGATACTGCTCTCGGTTTGTATTTCTCATGCAGGATGTTGAAAAGGATTGAAAAGAAGAAGGAAACTTGAAAGAATGAAGATGCATTTGGATCATGGAAAAGATACAAGAAGAATGCATGGAAGAAACAAGCAAAAATCAAAGAAAACATGAAGAATTGACCTAGCATGGTCGTGCCATGGAACACACCCTGGCCGTGTTAGGTGCTGTAAGGAGTTCAAAAGCAAATCATGAAGAAATTGGAGACTCCAACACATAACATGGCCGTGCTACACAACATGGTCAGGCCATGCTAGAGTCTGTCTGAAGCCTGGAGAAAAATTGTGAAGAAAATCAAAAGTCTAGCATGTAACATGGGTGTGTTACATAACATGGCCAGGCCGTGTTACATGCTGAAGTGGCCAAATTGATAAATCCTTTCTCATGACACACCCAGCCCATGTTATGAAGGCCAGCCATGGTGAACATGAAAAAAGGCTATAAATAGGACCCTTTGTAATCAATTTTAATCATACCATTCATAATTTAGAGTCCTCATTTGAGGCTTAGGCTAGTTCTCTCTTCTTTCTTCTCTTTTCTCTTGCTTTAGGTTTAGGTTTTCTTTTATGCAGTTTAGTTTCAT
>JANHAO010019141.1:0-13326 GCA_026873985.1 Saraca asoca
GAAGGCTATCACAAATGAAATTACATTCACCAAAGGAGACATAGCGGGAGTGCACTACCCGCATAACGACGTCATCATCATATGGGCAAGAATAGCTAATACGGAGGTAAGGAGAATAATGTTAGACACCGGAAGCACCGTCAATGTAATGTATAAGGTGTGCTTCGATCAGATGGGCATGAGGGCAAGACAGACAGATCCATCACTAGAGCCCCTTTATGGATTCACCGGGGATGGGATACTCCCAATAGGGTGAATCAAACTCCCGCTCACCATAGGGGACCCAGACCGCTAAGCCACCATCATGATAGATTTTTTAATCATTGATTGTCCCTCGGCATACAACGTGATACTAGGATGACCTGCCATGAATGATCTTGACATGATAGTACCAACAAAGATGCTTGTCGTGAAGTTTCCTACCCCAAGCAGAACGAGATGTGTCCGAGGGGAACAACAGGTAGCCCGCCATTGCTACAAAGAAGCGGTAAAACTCGGGGTACAAAAAAAAGGTGGACATCGTCTGTGGTGGATACTCCCGCCCGATAAGTGAAAAAGGGGTCGCTTACGATCTCGACCCTTGAGAAATGGATGCGGGGCAAACCACAGGGCCAACTGAAGATCTAGAAGAAGTATAGATAAGTGAGGAAGATGAAGAGAGGTGCATGAAAGTGGGAAAGCAACTGCCACCCGACATAAAAATACAGCTGGCAGACTTCCTTAGGGCAAACACCGATGTTTTTTCCTGGAACCATGAGGATATGGAAGGCATCGATCCAAAGATAATGTCCCATTCACTAAACATCGACCCTCAAGCTAAGCCAGTCTGCCAGAAAAGGAGACCAATGACTACCAAACGCTATGCGGCACTCAAAGAAGAGGTAGACAAACTTCTGGCCAACAAATTCATTAGGGAAGCCCGATATCCCACCTGGGTAGTCAATCCTATCCTCGTTAAGAAAAAGAACGGGAAGTGGAAGACGTGTATCAATTTTACAGATCTTAATTGAGCTTGCCCAAAAGACAGCTTCCCCCTACCAAGGATGGATCAGCCAGTCGATGCGACCACGGGACACGAACTCCTCAGCTTCATGGATGCCTACTTCAGATATAATCAGATTCCAATGAACACGCGGGATGAAGAACATACCTCCTTTGTCACTGATCATAGACTGTATTGCTATAAAGTAATTCCCTTCAGACTCAAAAACATGGGGATAACTTATAAGCTATTAAGGAACAAAATGTTTCAAAGGCAAATCGGCAAGACATTGGAGGTTTATGTGGATGGCATGCTTGTAAAGTCTAAGAAGCTCGTCGATCACGTCCGCGATTTGGATGAAATGTTTCGAATCCTGAGAGGATATCAGATGAAGCTGAACCCCCTCAAGTGCACCTTCAGAGTAGCATCGGGTAAATTTCTCATCTTTATAGTCAATAACTGAGGGATCAAAGCCAACTCGAAAAAAATCAAGGCCCTTCTCGACATGCATTCTCCCACTGGCCCCAAAGATGTCCAAAGCTTAAACGGCCAAGTCATCGCCCTAAGCCGATTCATCTCAAAAGCCTCTGATAAGTGCATCCCTTTCTTCAATGTCCTCAAAAAGGCTAAAAAGTTCGAATGGACCGTGGAGTGCGAGGATGTGTTTGAGAAACTTAAAGCTTATCTCAGCCAAGCACCCCTCCTTTCCAAACCAAAAGAAGGGGATAGGTTGATTGTCTATCTCAGAGTATTGCGGTACACCCTGAGCGCGACATTGACAAGAGAAGAAGGGGCCATTCAGCTCTCCATATATTACATAAGCAAGAGGTTGTTGGATGCGGAAACAAGATATTCCCCTATAGAGAAGCTCACCTATTGCCTGGTCATAGCCTCGAGGAAGTTACGACCCTATTTTCAGGCCCATAGCATCAGAGTTCTTACAGAATATCCCTTGAGACAAATCCTGCAAAAGACTGATGTCTCTAGATGATTGCTTAAGTGGGCAATAGAGCTCGCCCAGTTTGACATTGAATATAGGCCCAAAACAACCATTAAAGGGCAGACACTAGCAGATTTTATTGTTAAGTTCACAGGACCCATAAGAGAAAAGGCAGAGCTCTTTGAGGCCCCCTATTGGGAACTATTTGTCGATGGGTCATCCAATAACAAAAGGTCTAGCGTAGGGATTCTTCTCGTCACTCCAGAAGGGCACAGAATCTTTAGCACCTTGAGATTTGAATTCCAAGCCATGAACAATGAGGCTAAGTACAAAACCCTGCTGGTAGGTTTGTGATTGGCTAAAGAGGTGTAAGCGGGAAAACTAAAGATATACAGCAATTCATAGCTCATCGTCAGTCAAATAAGAGGCGAGTACTAAACCCACGAGCAAAGGATGGCACAGTATCTCCAAAAGGTTTGAGAATTATTAGAATCTTTCCAGCAATCTGAAATTACCCAAATTCCGTGAGCCTGGAATGCTCACACTGATGCCTTAGCTCGGTTGTCCACAGTAAATGAACCAAATCTCGCAGAATCAATTCTGGTATAGTACCTTTCATCCCTGAGCATCAAACAACAAGAAGAAATCATAGTGATTACAGATAGACCTGACTCTTGGATGAACCCCATCATTAATTTTTTGAGGAATGAGACCTTGCCAGAGGACAAAGTTAAGGCATGATGCCTACGGGCGCGTGCGACCAAATATTGTGTCTGCGACGATGTCCTTTATAAAAGAGGATTTTCAACTCCCTTCCTAAGGTGCATTGACGACAAAGATGGTGATGCCATTCTAAAGGAAATCCATGCAGGACATTGTGAAAACCATGCTGGGGGGCTGTCATTGGCTCAGAAAGCCCTTCGACTGGGGTTCTATTGGCCAACCATGAAGCAAAATGTGATGAATCTCAATAAAAAATGTGACAAGTGCTAGAGATTCGCAAAAGTACCCCAAGTTCCACCAGCTTATTTAAAACAAATGGTAAGCTTGTGGTCATTTGCTATTTGGGGTATAGACTTGATTGGGCTGCACCCAAAAGCACGAGGCAACTATAAATATGCCATCGTGGCCGTGGATTACTTTACAAAGTGGGCTGAGGTAAAAGAACTCGCCGAAATTTCATCCTCCAAGGTCCTAAGTTTTGTCTGGAGTAATATCATCTGTAGGTATAGGGTCCCCCAACAAATCATCACCGACAACGGAACTCAGTTCACAAGTGAACAATTTGTCGAGTTTTGTAATGATTTCAGAATTATTAAGAGTTTCACATCCGTGGATCATCCACAGAGTAATGGGCAAGTAGAGGCCGTAAATAAAATCATTAAGAAAATTTTGAAAACCAGTCTAAAGGCAAGAAAGGGAGCATGGGCTGACGAGTTGCAAATGGTTTTATGGGCATACCGAACGACTCCCTGTAGTTCAACAAGGGAGACCCCCTTCTCAATGGTCTACGGATGCGAAGCAATGATCCCCACTGAATTCGAAGTCACAACACAACGAAGGATTACCTTTGAACCGAGGGAAAATGATCGAATGCTCACTGCAAGCTTGGACCTTGTGGAGAAAGCAAGAGATAAAGCTAGCCTCAAGATCGTCGCTCATCGATAGCGCATCATGAGATATTACAACCGAAAAGTATGAGCCTGAAGGTTTAATCCAGGTGATCTTGTTCTATGCCTTATCCTGCCAAGGGCACGGAAGCCTAGCGAAGGGACTCTAGGACCAAATTGGGAGGGTCCATACTTAATAAAAAGAGTCGTGGGCAACGGAGCCTATCAGTTAGCAGACGAAAATGGGAGGAGCTCCCTCATGCATGGAATGCCAAGCATCTACGGCGGTATTACCAATAAAAGTTATGAAGAAAATTTTGGCTGTATAAAATCTTATATATTCCCCACATAATGTAATTTCAGAAGGAATAATAGAACCTGATATGTTGTATGAACTCATAAAAATAAAGACAAGAATCATGCATTTGAATTATCCAAAGTTCAGAATTTTGTAGAGTTGTCATATTCATTAGTTATAGACCCAAAAAAAAGGGGGGGAGAAAGAAAAAGGGCCCTCTCTAAGGCGCAGGACTTTTGGGGGCAAGCAAATCAGGAACCTCGGATGGTGAAGCAGCAACCTCCTCTCTTGGAACTTTCACCTCGACAGCTCGTTCCTCATCTGGGGAACCAGTCTAGACGGCATCCCTCTTGAAAGATTCAACGGCCTCCACGACATGTGGTCTAAAGAATGAGAAGTCTATCTCCGGATGTTTTTCCCATAAACTGTAGAAAAAGGACTCGCAAGTCTGCTACCTTGACTCCCTAGCAGCAATGACCACCCGCGAAGACATTTCAGCCTTAACAAGACAAAGCTCTTTTCTCACCTCACCCAGTTCCTTCTCAGCGATCTCGACCCTACGAGGTGAAGAATCCACTTGTTGAATTGCATTTTCAGCGGCCTCATCAGCAATCTGTAGGCGCTTCTTCACCTCCTCCATCTCTATGGTGGCCTTCTTCAAGTCAATGGAAACATGCCTGAATGTCTCTTCAGTGATCTTACGACACTGCACCTCGTCAGTGAGCTTGGTCTCCACCTCTTTGATTTTCTTGCACAGCTCCCGATTTTTGGTAAGAGAAGCCATAAGGTCATCTGCGAGCGAAGACTCCTTATCCTCTTGTTCCCGCACCAATTCCTCGATCTTCCACTATGTCAAAACATTCTGTAAAAGAGAGGAAGAAGAAAAGGGGGACATAAGTCACAAACCGTGAAATAACTATTAACATTGAAAGCGATAACTAAATCTTACCACGAGGCCATAGCCAGCAGCGTACCCCACAAGCCTCCCTATGGTGCAATCCTTAGCTTCCAGTGCCCCAACCTTTTGCTTCGACCCCAGGATCGTACTCATGTTCTGAACTAAAGTCAGAGTATACTCTTCAGTTAGAGAACTGGCTTCTGCAAGAAGAGGAATGAATTCACCCTTTCTGTTGTGAGAAGGTGTTCTCCTTTTTCCTTTGTCAGCCTTTCTTCTGTTGGGAAGAGGGTTAGGCCGATGAGGATTTCAGCCACACCCGCTACCTCAGATCACAGTGGCAATGATGTCCCTCGAGGGGTAGCTACAGGTGGTGCTGTAGTATAGTGATATCCGGATCAGTGTCACCAGGGGCAGGAACTTGATCAGTAAGGGGAAGGGGCGATTTAATCTCAGAGGAGGAAGACATCGCTTTGCACCGTGAGATGGCGGAGCCTTGAGGATGAGATCCATGATGCTATCGTAATCATCAAAATTGGTCGCTCTAACCTCCGACACCCGTCGAATCCCAAATTCCTCTATAACCTCAATGTCCAAGGAAGGTGCAAGTCTGTATGAGCAAAGCCGAGATTTGTTGAAATGGAAGTCGCTCACCAATCTGAAACTGTTCAAAACCTCGAGATCCTTGACCCCCAAAGTGGGATTCTTATTGGTCCCAACTGTAAAAAAAGGAGAGAAAAGAAGGGTCAGAAAGGACAGGTGTGTGAAACAAAGAAGCAAAATAGAAAACATATCACTGCATGCGACGATTATCAGCTAGACTTACCCGGAGAAAGAATGAAATCAAAATTTTTAAGATATCGTAACGAGGGGCAGGACACGTAAAGCCAGCCAGATTTGTAAGGCCCTATGTTGGACTTGCCTATTGCGGACCCCTTCGGTAAGATATCCTTGTATGGCGTCCTCCTGGCTATGAGATAATACAGCTCATCCAACGCGTTCACACACCTGAGGTCATAAAGATAGCATAAAGTGTCGGGGGATGGTGGTGGCAGGCGATTACCCAGATAGATCAGAGCCAAGGAAACCAGCGAGGCATATGAGTTAGGAGTCAATTGGAACGGGCTGAGTTTTATTTTGTTCAAAAAGTCAACATTGAAAGGGGAGACGGGGAACCTAAAACCAGTCATAAAATATGGTAAGCTCATGGCAATAAAACCTTTAGGAGGATGAGCAGCGTAATCATCCGCCATCGGAACCATAGCACTACACCGTTTTGGCACACAATGGGAACGAACAGCAAGTTGAATGTCCTGCAAATGCATTATAGTGGCATAAAAATTAAACGTACGATGATCATGGAGTTCTGTCATCGCAACACTCAAGGGCTCATGATGAGCCATAAATGGCGGGACCTCACCCCTCCCACTAGGCATTGCATCGTTAGTACATTGTATCATCATCGCCTCTGAACTCGCTTCCATCTCCTCGTCATCCTCCCCTATCAGGTGGCGGTGTCACACATGACCTGCTTCCATCTACAAAGGAAGAGAGCTGGCTAGGCCACTGCGAGTGAGCCATACCAAAATTAAAAAGCCTAGGACCCCCACAGATCATAGGCCATGCGCAACTCGAGCCACCACAATAACAACCCGAACCATACTAGGGAGGGAAAAGATAGAGAAGAGGATGGCCCCGGATTTTGAAATCCCAAAACCTGGCAAGAAACATCCAATGGCCCTAGAAACAACTGATAAACCAACCTTGCTGAACCAAGCAAGATAGAATCACAAAGAAGTAAACTAATGGTCGAACCTATCTCCTATCTGTTAACAGAAGAAAAGACTCCCAGTAACCTGATAACGAAAAAATAAATTGAGACATACTATAGTTCCTTTGAGAAGGGAAGTCTGACAAAAATGCTGTTGCAGCTCTGGCAAGGAAAGTCCTGAAGTCAAGGACGAAGGTTGAAAAAGAACTGGAGCAAGCAGGCAACTTTGAAGCTGAGCCAACAAGCCAAGAATGAGAAGAAAGTCAAAGTTGAAAAATTTTCAAATGATTCAAATTAGAAGGGGCAAGAGAATTCTCCAGGTAGAAAAAGAAATAACCCAACCGTCAGATTAAAAGGACTATTGATTACCCACGATCCAACAGGTAGGGGAATACAAAAGTCAATAAATGATGGAATAGAAAAATGCACAAAAATCTAGAAACCATGATTACCCACTGTCATGAAAAGATAGGAAGCCGTGCGTGTAGAGCTAACAAAAAAAATTAAGCAGCTTAGTAACCATCGCACAAGGGCGGGGGCTCGAAAAAATAATCTCATGTCCAAGTAATACATAGAAAACGTAGAATTCTTGCATGAGTCGTGTTCAAGTAATGTGCTTGCCCCGCACAGAATTCTTGCACGGAACGACCTTGTGTTCAAGTAATATGCTGACCGCACAGAATTATTGCACAGATCAGAGGGCTCGAAAAACAATCTCACATCCAAATAATAATCAGAAAGCACAGAATTCTTGTGTGAGCTGTGTTCAAGCAATGTGCTTGCCCCGCACAGAATTCTTGCATGGAACAACCTTATGTTCAAGTAATGTGCTATCCACACATAATTCTTACGCAGGTCAAGGGCTCAAAAAATGATCTCGTGTCCAAGTAATATGCAGAAAGCATAGAATTCTTGCACGAGCAACGTTCAAGCAATGTGCTTGCCCTGCACAGAATTCTTGCACGGAACAACCTTGTGTTCATGTAATATGCTGACTGTACAAAATTCTTGTGTAGATCGGAGGGTTCAAACAGTGATCTCGCGTCCAAGTAATACATAGAAAGCATAGAATTCTTGTGCGAATCACGTTCAAGTAATGTGCTTGCCTCGCACAGAATTCTTGTGTGGAACAACCTTACGTTCAAGTAATGTGCTGACCACACAGAATTCTTGCACAGGCCATGGGCTCAAAAAATGATCTCGCATCCAAGTAATATGCAGAAAGCGTAGAATTCTTGTGTGAGTTGCATTCAAGTAATGTGCTTGCCCTGCACAGAATTCTTGCACGAAACAACCTTGCATTCAAGTAATGTGCTGACTGCACAGAATTGTTATGCAGGTCAAGGGCTCAAAAAATGATCTCGCGTCCAAGTAATATGCAGAAAGCATAGAATTCTTACGCAAGCCGCATTCAAGTAATGTGCTGACTGCACAGAATTCTTGCACAGGTCAAGGGCTTGAAAAATGATCTCGCATCCAAGTAATACATAGAAAGCATAGAATTCTTGCACGAGCTATGTTCAAGTAATGTGCTTGCCCCGCATAGAATTCTTATGCGAAATGACCTTGCATTCAAGTAATGTGCTGACTACACAGAATTCTTGGCAGGGCAAGGGCTTGAAAAATGATCTCGTGTCCAAGTAATATGCAGAAAGCATAGAATTCTTACGCAAGCCGCGTTCAAGTAATGTGCTGACCGCATAGAATTCTTGCACAGGTCAAGGGCTTGAAAAATGATCTCGCGTCCAAGTAATTCGCAAAAAGCATAGAATTCTTGCGTGAGCCGCGTTTAAGTAATGTGCTTGCCTCGCATAGAATTCCTGCGTAGAACAACCTTGCATTCAAGTAATGTGCTGACCGCATAGAATTCTTGCATAGGTCAAGGGCTCGAAAAACGATCTCGTGTTCATGTAATATGCAGAAGCATAGAATTCTTACGTGAGCCACGTTCAAGTAATGTGCTTGCCCCACACAGAATTCTTGCATGGAACAACCTTACATTCAAGTAATGTGCTGACCGCATAGAATTCTTGCACAGATCAAGGGCTCGAAAAATGATCTCGCATCCAAGTAATATGCAGCAAGCATCAAATTCTTGCGTGAGTCGTGTTCAAGTAATATGCTTGCCCCACACAGAATTGTTGCACAGAACAACCTTGCGTTCAAGTAATGTGCTAACCGCATAGAATTCTTGCGTAGGTCAAAGGCTTGAAAAATGATCTCGCATCCAAGTAATACGCAGAAAGTGTGGAATTCTTACATGAGCCGTATTCAAGTAATATGCTTGCCCTGCATAGAATTTTTGCACAGAACGACCTTGCGTTCAAGTAATTTGCTGACCGCACAAAATTCTTGAACAGATTAGAGGGCTTGAAAAATGATCTCACGTCCAAGTAATACGCAGCAAGCATAGAATTCTTGCACGATCCGCATTCAAGTAATGTGCTTGCCCCACACAGAATTCTTGCATAGAACAACCTTGCATTCAAGTAATGTGCTGATCGCACAGAATTCTTATGCAAGTCAAGGGCTCGAAAAATGATCTCGCGTCCAAGTAATACGCAGAAAGCATAGAATTCTTGTGTGATCCGCATTCAAGTGATGTGCTTGCCCCGGATGGAATTATTATGTGAAACAGCCTTGCATTCAAGTAATGTGCTGATCGCACAGAATTCTTATGCAGGTCAAGGGCTCAAAAAATGATCTCACGTCCAAGTAATACACAAAAAGCGTAGAATTCTTGCGTGAGCCACGTTCAAGTAATGTGCTTGCCCCACACAGAATTCTAGCACAGAATAACCTTATGTTCAAGTAATATGCTGACTGCATAGAATTCTTGCATAGGTCAAGGGCTCGATAAACTATCTCGTGTTCCAGTAATACGTAAAATTACGTAGAATTCTTGTGCGAGATGAGAACGAGAAATTATCTCACGTCCAAGTCATGTGCACACCTTGCATGAAATTCTTGCACGAAGCTGGTTCAGGACCTCGCGTGCATGCAAAGTTTCCATCAAACAAAAGATTCTCATGAACACTAATCATTATCGAAGGATTTGACAGTCCAACCCTCTTAGCAAGTTCAAAGCTAGAAGCGAAGGCCAGGACATAACTCTCATCATGTGAAGCGAGCTGAGAGTTGGGGGCTTATGTTATGGGCATTATTAGGATACGAGGCTCGAGCAAGACAACGTCCAGGGGAACGTGATCAAATGGAGAAAGGATCTAGGGCAGAATCCAACTCCACCAGAAAAAGACCGCGATAGCTGAATGAAAGCCACAAAACCTCACTATGTCACGAGACCTAAGACATGAAGAGTTATGACCGCGTCGATCAAAATCGATAGGTGACCAAATGAGGACGAAGGTAACGGTCCTAGAACCTCAACCCATAACCTCCTCTTGCTGACCAATGCTAACAAATGACTGTATAGAGTCCAGTCAGCAACCTGAAACATGCTAGAAAAGTTGACATCTCAGGTCTTAGGCAATACACATAAGCTTTCTGGAAATTTGATAATGATTTGCCTAGCATTAATTGTCCGATGGAAAACATTTAATGCTATAAGTGGCGAAGGTGATCATTTTGCCAATCAAGAAAATTACACTTGTAACCCTCTCCCTCACTATAAATAGAAGGGAAGGGATCATTATTAAGGTATGGAAAAAATACAGAAAACTTTACTAGTAAAGAAAAAGAAAACCTCTTGTATCCAAGATTCTCATTAGAGGGACACACTATTGTGTCCCTATTAGCTGTGAGAAAGTGAGATAGCCATTGTAATCTAGTTTAACAAGACCTTTGGAAAGCAAATAACAAAAAGAGTAATGTGGACGTAGGGGCCAATAACTGGCTTTCGCCGAACCACTATAAATCCCCGGTGTTATTGTCCTCTTCTTATTTTCTCTTCAAACCTTTGTTGTTCTCCTTCTTCTTTTTTCTCAAACATGCAGTCAAGAGTGTTGTACCAAGAAAGCTAGTTGACTGGATTTTGGTGTCAACAATTTGCATCCTGAAACCCACTACCAACCTACTACTACTCCTAAGGCTGATGAGGTGCAAATAGGTCACCAACTCCAACAAACATTAGAAAATATAGTAAGAGAGTTAGCAAATATAGTTAAAATGTTGATGCAAGCACAAACCTTGGATGCACAAAAACAGGCTGAGATCACTACGCAACTTCAATAGCTATGTGATAGAGCCTAGAAGGATAAGTTTATTGGGCATACGCATCAGTCCTCTGACTTAGCTCACTCCACCAATCAGCGAATGAGATCAGGAGCTCACCTAATGCACAAGAATCATGATAATCAACAAGCTACGGTCTGGCCAGGGAGATACTTTGGGTCACTTTTCTCGTGACCTAGAGATAAAAGAATTGTTCGAAAGGCTAAAGTGACTAGAAGAGTGCCCTCGAGCTCAAGATGATTAAGCTTACAATAAGGGTAGTTTGTTGTTCTCCAAAGAAATTGAAGCACAGGCCCTCCCTCACAAACTTAAAGTTCTTGTGATTCCACTATACAATGGGAATAGTGGCCCATGCGACCGCTTGGATGCATTCAGTGTCCAGATAGACCTTTAAACAACTGATCCTCTGGTTAAATACCATGTCTTCCTAGCTACATTAGGAGGCATACCTCGAGCATGGTTCAGAAGCCTCCCAACTCGTAGTGTTATTGGTTGGAAAGAGTACTAGAAGAGATTCATCAATTAGTATTGAGCTTTGAAATGGCAGCTTGCACCTCCTTGCCATCTCGTGATGATCTTTTAGTGCAAGCATGAATCACTGAAGGATTACATAATCAGGTTCAGGTATGAGACAATTCCATAGAAAATCCTTTAGAGGAGAATATCTTGATGGCTATCTCAGTAAGACTCCACAAAGATGGAAAGCTATATAAAAGCCTGTATAAGTCCCCAGTAAATGATCTAGCTGAATTTTAAGAATGAGCAGCCAAATAGATCAGTTAGGATGAAACCTTTGGCATGAAGTCCAAGTAAGAAGATGAAGTGAACAGCTCCACTCAAAGCAATAAAAGGAGTGATGACAACTAAAAGCTGACTCCAACATCTAGCTCATGAAGAAAGCGAGAATTGAGCGATCCCAACATCAAGGTCACCATGAAAGCTACAACATCCTGTCTGAGACTCAAGATAGGATCTTCACCATAGAAAGAAATAGAGAAGATTTTAGGAAAACCAAGCCCTTGCAGCCCCCAACAAGTTTAGAGACACGAATAGATTCTGTGCCTATCATAATGAGGTCGGGCATAAAACCTTGGAATGTTGGGCACATAAGGATGCCATAGTGGACCTCATCAAGAGAGGTCACTTATAAGATTACATGGTCTGACCCTCTAAGGAACAACCTTAGCAGCCCTAATGGATCACTGATTGTGAATAGGGCCCTTCAGTTATGACCATATTTTAATGTTGTAATGTTGTTCATAGGCTAATAAAGGCCTTTCAAATCTTTTTGCTTGCTAATTTTTAGCAAAATGTTATATAAGAAGATAGTTATTTTATGCTTATGAAGTCAAGTTCGAGTTCACTGCCTAATTTTCAACTGAGGCACCTAGTGTTCTAAACTCATTCCAATAAGAGCTATAAGCTTGTTGAGGCTCTGAGGTGCTAAAAATAAACTCATTTCCTATATAAGCAACAAGATTGCTGGTAGAGTCATTCACCTTCAGCTTGAGCAATAAGATTGCTATTCCACTGAGCAACAAGATTGTTATCCACTGAGCAACAAGATTGCTATGAGACTGAGCAACGAGATTGTTGTCCCACTGAGCAACAAGATTGCTATGGTGGGGCTCACAAAGTGCAACTCGCATGTGACCTAATGCTTATAGCTCTCATATGACCTACTTATACATAACTTATCATCGAGACACTTTGATGCTTAGATTCATTAATAAATATGATCGATTGGTTATCTAAACATCTCATTTTACTATGATTTACAGGAGTTTATATTATCATCTATAATATGCAGAATATCCAACACAACATTCAAGAATCATGAAGAAAAGATCATTCATTTAAAGCTTCACTCAATGAGGTAAATTTACATTAGAAGATTCAAAATATAAAATCAGAGCAAGCCTATGGCTATTACATTCTAGAAATAAGACTGGCTTCTTGGAGATAAACTCTAACCAGTAGGAGGACTAATAAGCACGCTTGCTCCTTAATCTTTTTCTTGTCATCCTTCCCAGCTAAAGGCTCCTTTCTAGCTCACCTATCCCCCCAGGATTGAGAAGCAAGGGAACATGGTTAGGAAGGTTGAACCCTATGACATAATCATGAGGAAATAATCCAAAATATGAGTAAGATCTCTCAGAATCCTCAAAGAAGGATTGTCCATAAAGATTTCCTATGCAGTAGACCATGCACACCTTATCAGAAAGGCACACCATTAGAAGTATGGGTGGCTTATCCAAGGCACCCATCAGGTCACTCAGTGAAGAAGGAAAAAACACTTCCCATGTCGTAAATAGGCTAGCTTGGTCTCACCAAAGAGTCCAAAAGAAGTCCAACTATTCTCAATTAAATGCCTTGGAAGAAAACGAGGCTGATACATCCATAGCTATGAGACATGTATAGTAAGAAGTATGGCTTGAAGCAGATGAAATGATAGGCTAATCATAAAGACTTTAAGTGCATGACAATCCATAAATAAAGCCTTTGCTAGCAAAACTACAACTCCTAGCTCATGAAGCAAGCTAAGAGTTAAGGGGCTAATGCTATGGGAATTTTCTAGTATTGTATAAAACAAGTTAGTAAAGGCCCGACCACAAATAAGTCCAAATGAGAAAAGAGCT
>JANHAO010019142.1:0-13340 GCA_026873985.1 Saraca asoca
ATTTAAAATCACTCTCACAATCCCATAACCCTTTATAGGATTGATCAAATGGACTTCTTACCATGGGCTTCATCTTAATTATGCACAAGTCATAAATATGAACATAATATGCAATATAAGATGAATATTTAATCTTTATTATCCAAATCCATAGACCGCTTAGTCATAGATGTAATAGAGCCTAATCAAATTGACTCTAGGGCACCTATATGTGACTAACACAATCACTAAAGTACCAGGCTTCTGGATGAACCCAATTCTGGATTATCTGCAAAACAACAAGCTACTGGAGGATAAGCTCGAGGCACGATGATTGCGAGCTCGGGCGGCCAAATATTGCATCTATGACGATGTGCTATACAAGAAAGGGTTTTTGGCCCCACTCTTAAGATGCGTTAATGGCGAAAGCCGTAACACTGTCTTAAAAGAAATCCACACAGGCCATCATGTAGGGGGACTATCTCTCGCTTAAAAGGCTCTCCAATAGGGGTTCTATTGGCTTATAATGAAACAAGACGTTGTTAACCTTGTGAAAAGATGTGATAAGTGTCAGAGGTTCAGGAGGGTACCACGAGCTCCACCAACTTATCTGCGGCAAATGATTAACTTGTAACCCTTTGCAATTTGGGGCACGAACTTGATTAGACTGCTTCCTACAACTCGTGGAAATTGCAGACATATAGTGGTTTAAGTGAAATTGGGGGATGAAACACTACCATTTCTTTCTCTTTAATTGTTGGTGATGGGTATCATTACTTTGTTAGATGTGATATTAATTCAATTCAAGGACCACAACTACTTTCCTGAGTAATGATCACTGTTCCTTCTTTTCCCTTTCATGAAAAATAAAATCTACTTGGTGTCAACTACAACTTTTAAGGTTTGTTTGAAAATAGGGAAAATGAAGTGTTAGGCTATAGTTTTTTTTATTCATTTGTAAGAAGATAATTTTATATTTCTTTTATATCTGTGTTATTTTATTTCTCTCAGGAAATTATTATAATTTATTTTAAAAAAATGTTGAAGAAAGAAAAAAGATTGGCATGATTTGAAATTCATTCTACTTGGTTTTGAGTTTAGTAAAATTACAAACACATCTCTTCTAATTATATTTAAAACTATAACTATGTCATTTATTTATTTTATTCAGCATAATATACCTAATGATATCATATCATCATTTCATTCTAAATGTCTTAAATTCTGCACAAAAAACATTCAATGTAACCAATAAAAAGATGAAGAATTTGTACAAATACCATATATTCACAGGATTGTAGTAGTGGATTTGTCCATTAACTAATCATGATATTTAACTTAAATAATTTAACTTAAATATTAAATAATTTTTCATATAATGATATTTAGCTTAAATATTAAATAATCCCTTACCCTGCACGATTTAATCTTTCGCTATTCCCATGAATGCACAACCTTGAAACGTAGGTATGTACATGTCACCATGTCAAAAGATTCAAAGTTTTAAATTGCAGTTTATAAATATAATATTGTATGTAATATTATTGTTAGAAATTGTTTTGCAATCTTAATGTTTCATAATTTTATATCACAAGTTATATATATTTTTATATATATCCATAATTTTATTAATTGTAATATAACTGAAATCATAATTATAATTTAGAATAATGATTAACATTACTCAAATGTTTATATTGAGGGACAATAAAAATATCTAGACTCCATGGATTTTATTTAAATCGATAGATATTTATTTAATAGATTAGATCTAAATTAGATTAATTATTTAATAATTTAGGTTTATCATAATATAACTGGAATCATAATTGTAATTTAGAATTATGATTAACATTATTCAAATGTTTATATCGAGAGATGACAAAAATATTTAGGCTCTATCGATCTTGTTTGAACCAATAGATATTTATGTAATGAATTAGATCTGAATTAAGTCTATTACTTAATTATCTGAGTTTAGATTCAACAATTAAATATTTAATGAATTTAAAATTTTTTTGAATATTACATTAGATCCATTTAAATAATATATTCTAATAAATAAATTATTATTAATAAAAGAATAATTACATATATATTTTTTATTAGAAAAGAATTCATAATTATATTTTTCTAATTTAAAATAAATCCTTATCATATTTTGGAGTCAAGTCTTATTAGGTCTTTAAGGGATAAGAGTTTCCAACGAATCTGAAATAACGGATCTTTATTTAGTCCGATCAGAATTTGCGTGATAGTGGGCTTTTTACAAAGACATATATAGAGATGTAAAATGGGTTTTGAGCCCATGGACTTTATGGGTTGCTGGCGAACATGGGACGAGTTAAATTTTTGTTTTTCTCTCCGTTTTTTGACACATATTGTTTAAACGGATTCAGATTTGTGTAGATTTGTTCGGACAATCACAAGCCAACTTATAGGCCTGCCTGAACAATCATGGGCTAACTCATGGACCTACCCAATTCTTTTTTTTTTTTAATAAAATCCTTCATTTTACATGAGTTTATAATTATAATACATAAGCTTAACTCAATGACTTTATTGTTTAAGATAATATCATTATCATTAGTCCATTATTCACTTAAAAAATAAATAAAACATAAAACACAAATAAACAAAATTTAAAATAAAAAACGAATTGTCTATGGACTTGTTGAACCCGTCTCGTCGATGGGTTAAACTTCTTCTTAGATGATCCATTTTGGATACAGACTTAAATAAACTGACTAGTGAGGGCTTGGGCCCGTGCAGCCATGCGCATTTAAGACCAACCCGTCTATGGACATATAAAGTTTCAACAGATAGGATTTTCCATGCGTTATAGTATATAAAAAATACAAAATATTAAATAATCTGTTCAATATGGATTATGATGAATATTGAACTAGTGAAAAACACTACATAGTTGCATCACCAATTGAAGAAAAATTTAAAAATTCAACTTTACGAGTTCAGTATACATCTCGATTAAAAGAGGGATTTTTTTTAATCTTTAAATGTCATTAAAATCACATATGTAAATTTCACTAATTTTAGAAGAGAAATTTTAATAAGAATATATATATTTTTTATATGAGTTACTCATCTGAAAAATGAAAGCTTTCTGCTGTAGAGATTTATTTACAAGTACAAACACTTTTGGAAGGACATGACATGACCACCTAATTATCTCTTGTATGGTTCTTGGTTATATTCTCTTATTGGTTATGCTTTGTGTTGCTTTAATGTTTTTTGATTTTGCGGGTTTTTTTTAACTAGGTTAGCTTATGATGTAATATCAGATATTTTCTTTTTCTTATCAATTTCCAGTGACAAAAAATTTTCTTTCTTGTTGTAACAGTTCTTAATGATTTAAAGTGCAATGGAATCGTGGAGGTCTGGGCTAGAAAATGCCTCAGGTAATCTGATTCAAGCTTATGTTTAGGTGTGTATTTAAAAATTTTGTGAGGTTTTATAATGGTTTAAAATAAAAGTTATAATTATTTATATACAATTTTGTAATTTTTTTTTGAAAAGAATTACAAGTATGTATAGATTATAAGGTTATAAGACATCATAATAAACAAATAAATTTAAGGAAAGCTTTTTGTCTTTTTTTATGATCAAAACAATAGAAAAGCTTTCTTTAAATAGTATCCCCTGGGAAGAGATAACAGTAACCATTGAATAGCACTATCTCTTTTAGAACGCATTTTCTTTCTGTAATATCTTTTAGAAAATGGGAATTGCTCCCACATGTGAAAACATACTAAACCTTTTTTTTTTTTTTTAATAAATTACAACTTAAAACAGAGTTACAATCAATTACTAGTCGAGTTATATATACATTGTTGCAAATTATGTATAGACTTCTGCAAATTTCTTTATAGAAGTTGCAAATCACTACGATGAAATTGGTTGCAATTTTTTATGAGATAATGGATAATTCTATCATGTGAGAGTAGCAAATGTTACAAGTTCTAATTCATTATTACTATTTGACGATAACTCTTCATTCTTGACAACCAGGTGATCAATCCAAAGTCGTCTTACAAGAAAACATGGACATGGACATGGACGACCGCCAATGGACAACTGGCTATGAATGGCCAAATACAAAAAGTAGCATATTGTCACGAGTTATATTTTAGTTGGAATGCACAAATACCATGAGTGGTTAAAATAATTCACCGTTATTTTTTTAATTGATGTGTAAAACAATAAATGACATCAATTTATAATATATAATTAATATTTTTTTATTTGAAAAAATGTTTTACATTATTTTTTTATAAAAAATTAACATTTTTTTTTAATTTAAAAGACTAATTTTTATCACAACATGATATCTTTTTTCGACCACTAAAGATATTGATTTTATATACGAACCGAGGTCTCCAGTGGACAAAAACATGTTGATTTTGTATAAAAGCCGATGTCTTTTCTTTAAAGAAAAAACTTACGATTAGCTACTTTTTTTTTTTTTTACTGAAACCTACTACTATTTATATTTTTACATAAATAACCATCACATGAAATTCTACAATCACTAAACATAATTCTAATGTCAACTTTAAACATTTTATTGAATCAACAAAAAATTTAAGATATTACAAAATTAATTAAAATTAAAATATGTCAAATTAACAACAAGTCTATATATAATAATAATTTACTTACTTTTTAAGTAAATTTGCTCATTTGTTCTTTTCCTTTAGATAAGCCTCTAAAATCCATTATCTGAAATAAAAAATGGTAATTTGTATTACTTATTGGTGGAAGCATTTAGATTTACTTTTATTACTTCTATAAATACCATAGTAAACACACAAGAAAAAATAACCATTTTTTCAATAAATAAATAAATATATATGACAATAAACAACTTGATGGAATCAATAAAAATTCTTTATATCATTTGGACGGGTTAATAGAAAAAGGAAACCAACAAGCATATAATTAGGAGAAATGCATACCAAGCTTTAAAATATCTTTTCGAATTATGCAACAACATCTACACAACAACAGAGAATTGCATAAATACTTAGTGAAATGCATATATAAGTAGTTGTCAAGAGTCACTTAGAGTGACAATATTATTATGGTTTATTGTATTTGGAGTTTTAAGCAAGTGAATGAAATAAATAGATAAACAAGTATAAACATTTAAATAAAAATTATATAACTGGTTGTCTATATATACAATAAACACATAATATATCAAGTATTTAAACAAAAAATTATATACTTGCCTACATATACAATAAACTTCAGTTATTTCTAAGTTTTTTCTGGGGGAGGATCTTCAACCCATATTCTTTCACAATGATCATTTCGCACATAGAATTCTTCCAAGTTGCTTTCATTATTCATTGGAGGTAATCCTGAAGAGAAAGGAAGGGTTTCCTCAATATCATTACTTATGTCTACTTTATCCCTATTACCAACAATCTGTCTTTTCCTATGAAGAATTACAAACCACTTCTTATTAAGCTGGCCTAGGGTTGCCATTATGAACGATTCCCCTTTATGATCCTTCCTATTAAGATCTACCAATGTGAACCTTAACTCATCAACTTGGATGTTGTTATTATTCTTAACCCATTTACATTGAAACATTGGCACCCTGAGTTTGATGTTGTCAAGCTCCTATATGTCTTCAATGGCCTTATAATATAACATATTTGCATATACATGGTTTTGATCTTTGGAACTAGAAACATGTATTGACTGAGCCATCAAAGTAACCTCACTTTTTTGCATAGTACTGTTGTTATCTTGTCCTTTTATAAAGAAAGAATACCCACTGATATCATATCCACATTAAGATAAGACCTTTATATGAGCCCTGTGGGCTAACCATATTATAGTCTTAGAAACATTATTTAGTGTTTGTGCCAATTGAAAATGAACTCGATTCTAGAACTAAGTGATGAAGGAGTAATTATGTTTAGCTTGTACCCATTATTCATTCTTTCCACGATTCTACTATCTTATAAGGCTCATATGCTTATCCAAGTAAGGCTCCACTTTTTCACTATTATGTAGGATGTAAAGGAGTGTTTGTACCCATATTTCATAATTGATGCTCACCACTTGGGTCCCCAGTGTATTTGATAAGTATTCACTGCAGAGCTTAACAACCTCTTCAACTATGTAGCTTTCAACAATACATCCTTGAGGCTGATGCCAATTCTTCACATACCTTTTTAGGATTTTCATATATCACTTAAATGGGTACATTCTCCTTAAATAAACCGATCCATAGAGTTTTATCTCCTTCACAAAAAGAACCACCAGATGTATAATGATGTCAAAAAAGGAAAGTGAAAAATACATTTCAAGTTGGCATAGTATAACAACAATTTCCCTTTGCAAGTCATCTAATTTCTCAGGGTCAACGACTTTGTCACATATGTATTGAAGAAAAACAAAGTCTAGTAACAACATTTCTCACATGTTTAAGCAATATTGATCGGATAACCATTGATAACAATTGTTGCATCAAAGCATGACAATTATAAGACTTTAAATTAACTAATTTCAAATCTTTCATTGAAACAAGGCTTCTAATGTTTGAAGAATATCCCAGCGGCATGTTACCATTATGTCGACACTAATAAAAACTTGTTTTCTCCTTTCTAGTCATAGTATGACAAGATAAAAGCAAATGCGTATGTTGACCTTTCTTCTTTGGTGCTAATTCCTTTCGTATTGCCATTGCAAGCAAGTCTTATTTGGTTTTAATTTCTTCCTTAGTTTTATTTGGTATGTTCAAAAGCATTCTAATGAGACTATTATAGATATTTTTCTCCACATGCATCACATTAAGGTTATGTCTCACAAACAAGATTTGCAAATATGGAAGATCAAAGAATATAGACCTATTTTTTCATGAAGTCTTATAACTAGTAGGTGTATAAGGTTTTCCAAAAATGACATTAATACTTTTTTTGATAAACCTTGTGATGTGATCTTCTTTGGAGATGCCTATGGATCTACCCTAATTTAGCAAATTGAACACCAAAAATTAAAATAAAAAGAAGGATATTCATGCTACACTTTAGATAGGAAGAAGGAGAATGATAAGTGATGAAATTAGATGCCACAAAAGGTAATCTCTTTGATATGTCATCAAGTTCTACAAGCAACTCTCTTAAGAAGAAACACTCTTCAAATTCTCAATCATCAAATTTAAATGGTAAGGGAAACATGCCTCCCCTCATAGCAATTAGACTCAATTATGGGCTGGATTACAAGTCCTAAACAAGCCCAACAAAAATACTAAACAAGTTTGCCAAAATAAAAAACCTAAACTATTACAAAAGGTCCAAACACAAAGGCACTCCTATGTAGAGTAAAAAACATTGGTTTCACTTTAGCTTCAATGTTGACCTTCTAAATTATGTAGTTTCACTTAGTTTAAATCTTGAAAATATTAGGCTAGACCTTAGGGACTTCTAGGCTTTAGTTTGACCTCATTTGACTTATTGAAGTTTCATTATGACCTAATCATTGTGGCAAGATTAATTTGGTTAGATAAAAGTTGTATAGCTTTCTCTTAGCTTTCCAACCATATAAATATTAACCCAATCTGACATTTGGAGCTCAAGTTATAGCCCAAAATTTGAAATAATGTCAAAAATCTAACATTAAGTAATTAATTCAATTAAGTTCCAAATCATGACCAAATCACAAAACAAGGCCAATACACTAAATTAAAGTTGATTAACATCCTAAGAGGTAGAGTATGAGAGGAAATAAATGGGAAAATATTTTGGTCATCGAAGAGCCCTTGATACCCCCTTGAGTGATCCCTTGAGTTTCCATCATTTCTCCTCTCTTCGAAAAGATTTGACCTTAAATCTCTAAGACCTGTTGAAAAAGGAGAAAGATTAGAAACATGAAAGGAAGCATTAACATTAAAGGACTCATGTTTTCTCTAAAATATCGCTTTGCCATAAGCTCTCCAACTTGTCTATATGTTGGCTAGTTGGGTTTGAGAACTCCAAGAATGAAGTCAATTTGGTGTTCTATCCTTCTTGAAAGTGGTGAACCTTGAGGTATTTCTTTAGGAAACACCTCTTGGAATTCTTTCAAAATTAACTCAATAGCAATCAGCAAAGCATTATTATCATGATTATCATTCAAAATAGTGCCTTTGCATAAAAGAATAAGCAAAGGCCGATCATAATACAAGGCTTATCTTACATCACTAGCCTTGGCAAAGACACTCCATTTCTTTTTTCCTTGTTTTTCACTTTCACTCAACTTTCTTTTATCTCTTTTTCTCTTTTTGTCTTCACTCTTCCTCTCTTTTTCTTCACTCTTGTTCTTTTGTTCTTCACTTAATTTCTTTTAAGATTTGCTTAGGGGTGAGGGGTACAAGAGTGATGGTTTGTTGTCCTTCTTGAAGTTATATTAGTTTAGAAAGCCATCATGCATGACATGTCTATCAAATTGCCATGGCCTTCCAAGTAATAAATGGGCAGTTTGCATAGGAACAACATCATATAAAATTTCATCTTGATACCTCCCTATAGAAAAGGACACTAGCACTTGTTTTGTTATCCTTATCTCTCCACTTTTATTCAACCATTAAAGCTTGTAAGAAGTGGGATAACCTAAGGTAGGCAAAGCTAACTTCTCAACCATGATTGTTCTAGCAACATTTGCACAACTTCTCTCATCAATGATCACATTGCAAACTTTTCCTATGACATGGCATATACTGTGGAAAATGTTCTTTCTTTGCTCTTTAGTACCCTTCTTAATTTGGGTACTCAAGATTTTTCTCACCATTAGTGTTTCTCCTTCAACCTCTACATCACAAATATCATTACTCTCCTCACTACGTGACTTAGAAATTTCCTTTTCTTTTTCTTGCTCACTAGTTGATTCCAATTCCCCATTGGCTTTCAATGTCATGACTTTTGTTAGGGCATTCATAAGTATAATGGTCATGCCCTAAACCCTTTGACTTTGAGGAAGTCTTGGCCATGATCCTTTTAGTTGCTTGGAAGTCTCTTGAATCATGCCTTTTATCCCAATTAATCTTCCAAGAAGAACTTGATTGATATGAAACCTTAGAAGAAGTCTTTCTTTTGAGTTGCCTCTCCACCTTATTGCCATGTGTACCATGTCTTCAAGTTCTACATAGTGTTGTAGCTCAATTATATTGGCAGTGTCATGGTTCAAGCCATGAAGAAATTGTGTGTCATAGTGGTCTCCCTATCCTCCATCATATTTGCTCTTATCATTGACACCTTCATCTCTTTGTGATAGTCTTCAACCCTTTTGGAACCTTGAGTAAGGCCTTGAAGCTTTTGATACAAACTCTCTATAATAGTGTGAAGGGACATATCTCTTTCTTATGATGGTCTTCAACTCTTTCCAAGTTGTTACGGGTCTTTCTAATTCCTTTTTTCTACTTTGCATAAGTTAATCCTACCAAATGATACTATAATCAATGAATTTTATAACATCCAATTTTACCTTCTTCTATTCTAAATAGTTATGACAATAAAAATGTAGCTTAATCTTTTTCTTCCATTCAAGATAGGCTTTCGAATCACTTTGGCCTTGAAAATATGGGATTGTCATCTTGATATTATGAAGATTTGAGTCCACCCTTTCTCCTCTAGGTCTCTTATGTCTTTTACTCAAGATGCTTCTATCCTTTCTTCTTTCAGTCTTCTCGATTTCATATGGAGAAGTGGACAACTCCTTTTCTTCTCTTTCAACTCTCCAATCCCTTTCATTGCTTCCATGGTGGTTATGAGTTCTTGTAGTTCTTCTCTCATGGGAATGTCTACTTTACTCCATATTTATGATTCTTTCACCAAGTCCATCAAGTTTCATATTTACTTTTTCAAATTGTTATTACATGGCTCTAAGAGTAAACATGACTTCATTTAATTGAGATCCTCCACCTTCCATCTTTGAGCAAGAAATAAATTCTGCAAAATAAACATTAGGCAAATATGGAACTCACAAATTCAAACCTTCATAAGTATTTTTGATTACTCCATTCATGTTTTATTCACACGATTAGGCTTTTACCCTCTATTGTGCTCGCACACACTTACCTTTTACCATTCTAGTCCTGTCCTTCAAGTCCTATGAGAACTAAGTGACAAATCTTAGAGTTTACACAATGTGACAATCAAAATCACACAACACTCAAATCACTAAAATATAGCATAAACCAATAAGAATAAAGAAGTAAGGATTTAGGAAGAAACAGAAAAAGAATTGGACAACCAAGGAGTGAAAGTTTCGCCAAGCATCAAAATTTTCAGGGTGTGGCAAAAAATTTTTAGGTTATCATAAGGAAAAATAAAGGAAAGTATAAATGAATTGCACCACACTTTGAATTCTAAGCTAGTATTTTGATCATCCAATCCAACAAAAGCATATTGAAGTTAATTACAAAGAAAATTGACTCAAAACAACTCACTAGACTGACTAGGACTAAGCTTAAAAAGTTACAGAAATTTTTTTGTTGTGTTAGACAGCACTTGTTCTTCTTTTTGTGATTTTCCTTTTGCTCTTTTCTTTGATTCTTTCTTGGTTTTTATTTGTTTCTTTTGTTTCTTTTCCTTTTCACACTTTTATTTGATTTTTCCTTTCCACTATTGTTTCTTCACCTTTCTTTTATTTTTCTTAGAACTTTTTTTGCTATCAAGAACTTTTTTTGTTTTTCTAGCACTTTAGCATAACTTTGAGTAGCCCATAGACAATTAAAATTAATCACAATTGATGCAAATTAATTTTCAATTATGTGTACTCAAAATGAGTATGTCTAAGGTGCAAAACACAATCAAAACTAAGCTAAGACATCAAGAAAAGTTTTGTAGAAATTGGGGCAAAGTTTTGGCTAAGCAGAGTAAAGCAAGGGACATCAACTTAAGTGATGCAATTGTGGGAAGAAATGGTTCCAAATCACACCAAATGAAGTGTAATTTAGTCCCACACTAATTGACATGCAAAAACAAAGCAAAAGACACTTAAACAAATTAACAAACACTTGGAATGCAACAAGGAAAACAATGACAATCCTGCAAAAATTTTAGTAGAACAAGTGTTGACGTCAAAATTCGGTTCGTAAGGAGGACCCAAACTTCAGTCAACGGTGATGATTTGGTAGACCCCTATCTTGCAACCTAATGTAGAAATGAGAAGAAGAAGGAGAAGAACACAAGCTTTTTTAACGTGGTTCAGTCAAATCCGGGCAGTACCGGACCTTACGTCCATGACAGAGATTTTATTGATATTGAGTAATTTGTAGGAGTCCTACTTACAAGATTGCTCCCTCCTTCCCTTTTGCTAACAATGCAATCCTATTTATAGAGGAAGGAGTGGTTACATGCATTAATTACTAACTACAGTTGTAGTACATCAAATAAATGTGAAAGGATGGTGAAAGGACTACAATCTTGCTATTTGCAGTGCATAGGCTGAGGAGGTGGGTCCTTTAGGCTGGTTGTAGGCTTATGATCGTTGCTTGATGTCATTTCAGCCATCCAGAGGATTAGTGACTCAGTGATGGGGCTCAGACTTTGCGATCCTTGCGAGCCACCGAGGAGGCGAGCTCGGTACTGCTTACAGAAGGGCCAGCGAGCTCTTGTGAGGAGGTCGGCCATTCTTTATAAGTGCCTTGCTGGGACATCGTGTAACGAGGTACAACTCGCTAGGGAGGAGCTGGCTGACGTGCTCCTAAGGGTCGAACGATCTTCTTCATTCGAGGACTCTGAGTCCGCTGCCTCGCCTTGGGGCCATTTTCCATAACACAAAGCTTTCTGAAGGCTTCTCGCCGAGGCACAGGGACTGGTCTTCGTTTCCTCGGGGACTCATCCTTGCGAGGCCAATTTTAGTATACAATAACAAGTAAGGAAATGAAATAGAAATAGACAAGAAATGAGTAGAAAAATTTTACTCAAACAAAGTTATTGTATATTGAAATCGGCCTCATAAGGGTGAGCCCCCGAGGAAACAAAGACCAGTCCCTGCGCCCGAGCAAGAAGTCTTCAGAAAACTTCATGCTACAGATAACGGCCCCAAGGTGGGGCAGCGGACTCAGGGTCCTCGAATAAAGAAGATCGACCATCAAGAGCATGTCAGCGAGCACATCCCTAGAGAGCTATACCTCGCTGCCCGAAGTCCTAGCAAGATATTTATGAAGAATGACCGACCTCCTCATAAGAGCTCGCTGGCCCCTCTATAAGCAGTACCAAGCTCGCCTCCTTGGTGCCTCACAAGGATTGCGAAGTTTAAACTCCAGCACTAAGTCACTAATCCTCTGTAAGGCTGAAATGATGTCAAGCAATGGTCATAAGCCTACAACCATCCTAAAGGATCCATATCCACAGCCTATATGCCGCCTACAGTCGGAATATGGTCTTTTCACTATCTTTTCTCTTTTATTTGACATGATACAACTGTAGCTTGTAATTAATGCACAAAGCTCACCATTCCTCTATAAATAGGATCGTATTGTTAGCAGGAAGGGAGAAAGACCAATCCTTGTAAGCAGAAACTCCATAAAAGTTACAATAACAAAATCTCTACCGTGGACGCAGGGTCCAGAAAGACCTAGATTTAGCCGAACCATATAAAATCGAGTGTCTTCCCTCATACTTTTTCAACCATCTACTCTATTGCTCTTATCTACTCTGTTTGCAAGCCAAGAATAGGCCTAGGATCCCAAAGAATCAGCCGTTGGTCGGAGTTTGGGATACAACCAAAATCTGATGTCAACATTTTGGCACCGTCTGCTAGGATCTCACTTATTTTGGTTGATTTCTTGTTACCATGGCCAAAGGAAGAGTTACTAGGGCCTTGAGCACATGATGCCAGACCCCTGACTGCCATGTTTCGATCACAAGCTCAAACACCGAGCCTATGATAAGAGCAGTCACTAACTTCCCTCAGGTCGGTCCGGTGCAACTGGCTCTCGCTGCTAACAGCGTTGAAGAACCGCAAGCTTGGCTCCAGCGTCAAGAAAGGCTTGAGCACATGATGGGAGAATTGACTAAAATAGTCTCGATGTTAGTGCAGGTGCAAACCTAGAATGTGTGTGCATAGGCTGAACTCGTCATGCCTGAGTTAGAATGTTCCAGCGAAGTAGATCGGGAACAAGAGCTATATCGCTATCTATGCGGTCAGAACGACGGAGTGAACCACCAGGTCCCTAGTCATGGGCTGGGGGGCTTAGATGCCGTGGTGGAAGATCTCCTTCAAAGAGTTAGACATTTGGAGGAGTGCCCTCGAGCTTGAAATGACCGGGAGCATCTTGGAGAGCAAACCCCTTTCTCTAGGGAGATTATGAAGGAGACTCTATCGTATAAGTTAAAAATCCC
>JANHAO010019143.1:0-13328 GCA_026873985.1 Saraca asoca
TTATTTGATGTAACACAACTATAGCTTGTAATTAATGCATGAAACCACTCCTTCCTCTATAAATAGGATGGCCTTGTTAGGAGGAGGGAGAGGATCTTGTAAGCAGAACTCCTGCAAATTATTTGATATTAATAAAACCTCCGTCGTGGACGTAGGGTCCGGTACTGCCCGAATTTGGTCGAATCACGTTAAAAACCACCGTCTCCCTCTCTTGGTTCCTCTCTCACAACCCTTCAAGAGCGGCATTGATTCCCGAAACTCATATCCCATTGACTGAAGTTCCAGCCTTTTGTACGAACCAAATTTCACCATTAACAGTATGGATGCTCCAAGAATGAAGTCAATTTGATGCTCTATCCCTCAGTTAGTGGAAAATCATGGGTATTTCTTTGGTAAACAACTCTTCAAATTCCTACAAAACTAATTCAATGGCACTAGGTAAAACAATATTTTCATGGTTAGTGTTCAAATAAACTCCTTTGCATATAAGGACTAGCATAAGCCAATTAGCATAGAAGGCATACCTTACATACACTTATCTTCCTTTTTCTTTCTTTGATTTTTCTCTTAACTTATTCTTTTCACTCTTACTCTTTGTTTTTCTCTCTTTTTAATTGCTCTTCAAAAACATGTTTTGGGGGTTAGGGGTATAAGGGTAACCGGTTTGTTGTCTTTCACAAAGCTATACTTATTAAGGAAGACATCATGAATCATATGTCTATCAAATTGCCATGGTCTTCCTGGCAACAAGTGAGCTACTTACATAGTGACAACATCACAAAGAACCTCATCTTGGTACCTCCCAAAGGAGAATGTCACTAAGACTTATTTTGTCACCTTCACCTTCCCACTATCATTGAACCATTCTAGCTGATAAGGTGTGGAATGGTTTAAGGTAGGCGAAGACAACTTTTCCACCAAACCTGTACTAGCTATATTGGCATAACTCTTCCCATTAACAATGAGATTACACACTTTGCCTCTCACATGACATTTGGTATGAAAAATATTTTCCCTTTGTTCCTCATCCTCTTCCTTAGCTTGAACATTTAACACTCTTCTCACCATTGAGGCTTCTCCTTCAACCATACGTTCAAGTTTTTCATTAGTTTTCCTTCCACTTGAGTTGGATTCTTCCTTTTCTTTTTCATGCTCACTTGTATACTCAATCTCCCAATTCCTCTTCACTAGCATGACTCTTTTGTTAGGGCAGTCATAAGTGTAGTGACCGTGGCCTAGGCACTTAGAGCATTTGATGTTTCTTTGCCTTTGAGGTGCTTTAATGTTACTTTTCCCCTTGGGGTCTTCTCCTTTGGCCTTTAAAGAAGTTTCAGCTATGACTTTCTTATGGTAGTTGTCACTTTTTTGCTTATGCTTCTTCTCCTAATTAGGCTTATTCCATGAAGAGTTAGGATGATGTCCAAATTTGGAAGAACTCCTCCTCTTAAATTGCCTTTCCACTTTCATAACCATGTGAACCATGTCTTCCAATTCCACATAATATTAGAGTTCCACCATATTAGAAATGTCATGGAGCAATCCATGTAGAAATCAAGCCATTGTTGCCTCTCTATCTTCCTCCACATTAGCTCTTATCATGACCACCTCCATCTCTTTATGGTAATCTTCAACATTTTTGGAACCCTGGGTGAAGCTTTGGAGTTTTTGATACAATTCCCTACAATGCTATGAAAGAATGAATCTCTTCCTCATGGTAGTCTTCAACTCATCCCAATTAGAAGTAGGTCTTTCATGGTTTCTCCTTCTACTTTAAATTAGTTGATCTCACCATACAATAGCATAATCTATGAATTCCACAACCACAAGGTTTACTTTCTTTTCTTTAGAATAGTTGTGGCATTCAAAGATCAACTCTACTTGCTTCTCCCACTCCAAGTATGCCTTCAGGTCATTCTTTCCTTGGAATGAAGGAATGGTCATTTTAATATTGTAAAGGCTAGAATTAACTCTTTCTCTTCTAGGCCTCTCATGTCTTTTTCCTAAATTGCTCCTATCCTTCCTTCTTTCACTTCTTTTGGATTCATAGAATGAAGTGGATTGTTCTTCCTCATCACTCCAATCACCCTCATGACTCCCATGTTGATTCCTTTGTCTTCTATTTCTTCTCTCATAGGGATTTATTCTACTTTCAACTCTTGAAATTCTATTACCAAAATCATCAAGCTTTATATTCACCCTTCAAATTGTTGTTGCATAGCCCTTAAGGTGAATATGATTTCATTGTTTAGAGAGCTACTACCATGCACCATCTTTAAAGAATAAAAATCTGCAAAACAAATGTACAAAATAGGAACCTTACCAAAATACTTCCCTCACTTGTGTTTGAGACACTCCACTCATGTTTGTGCTTTAAAGTTAGGCTTTACCTCAAATGAGCTCACGAACACTCTAGCTTTTTTCCACTCTTAGCTTCACCCTTTGAGGTTCTATAAGAACTTAAGAGACAAGAACTTTAAGTTTTCAAAATGTAGTAGCCTTCCTCACACAACGCTCCAATTAATTCCAAAGTGGCATGAATCAACAAGTACAAGGAGTAAAAAAATAACAAGGGAACACAAAGGAAATGGACAACACAATAACAACAAGTTTCAGCTAAGACAGTAACGAGAAGAAAATTACAAAAAAAAATTCAAATGGCCAATAAAAATGGACTTTCTAAACTATGCAAGTGATTACGCATCCAAACAAATACATTCAAATTGAATACAATGGAAATTGACTTAACAAGGAACCAATTTGTTTCTTTAGATTGAATGGAGCTCAATTTGTAAAGTTTGGTTTCCAACACTTCAAGATAGCACTCACTCTTTTCTTTTCTATTTCTCTTTTCTCTTGTTCTTTGCACCTTTTTTTTTTTTTTGCTCTTGCTTTGTTTTTTTTTTCAAGCAATTGCTCTTTCTTCTTTTCTTTTTTTACTCTTTTCACCTTTGTTCTTTCTTTTCTTTTCTTTTTTCACACTATTTTTTTTTGTTGTCAAACTAATTCTTTTGCTTTTGCTGTCATATATGCTTGTTACCACAAATTTCAACACTTAGTTCTCACTACTCAAGGCAACTAACATAAACCAAAGTTAATCATAATTGACACAAATCAATTTTCAATTATGTGTACTCAATAGGAAGATGTTTTCTTGGCATAAAACATAATCAAAACAAGCTTGGACAGTAACAAAAATTCTAGAAAAATGTAGTAGAAGTTTCAGCTAGCTACAGGGTAATGTGGACGACAACTCAACCAAAATAGTGGACTACAATTTTATGATGAAAACTATGAAAATGTTGATGGAAATGGCACCAAACAGCACCAAACTGAAGTGCAATTTAGTACCAAACTAAGGGACATGCAAAAACAAAGCAAAGGAAACTTAAAACAAATCACAAACACTTGATATGCAACAAATTAGGAAGCAAAAATTCTACAAAATTTTAGTAGAATTCTCACACTAAATAGTAGCTATTTCAGTAAGGAAATGACACAAAAATGAGTAGAAAAATTTAAACCAAACAAACCAATGATCAAAGAATTTGTAGATAAAGCAAAGATACAACTTTTTTGTAGCATTGCAGTCAATTCATGCCCAAACAACAAGCAATTTTCAATATAAAATTGAACAGCAACACAAGCAGAATTAAGCAACAAAAAGAAGCAACAATTGGAGTCCATTTGACAAGAAAATTCGCAAGCAATTGATGCAAAATAGGGCAAAAAAATAGCAAGAAATTGTACAAGAAAAATAGAAAGGATTCAACAAAAGGAATTGGAATTTAAAACTAAAATTTGGAGAGTCGAAGCTCTAATACTAAACTGATATGATCTCTCATAGAGATGCCCATGGATCCTTCAAAATTCAGCAACAAAATTAAAGGAAAAAGAAAGACACTCATGCCACACTTTAGAATAGGTAGAAGGAGAGTGATAAGTGTTGGATTAGATACCACAAAAAGGAAAACTCTTTGAAAAGTCTCAAGTTCATGAAGAACCATAAGAGAGGAAGCTCTCAAGAAGATGAACACTCTTCAATTTTCATCAAAATGAGTAATTTGAATTCCAAGGGAAGCAAGCCTTCTTTGATGTGATTTCCCATAGAGATGCAGATGGACCTTCTCCAATTTAAGCCTTCCCTGATGTGATTTCCCATGGAAATGCACATGGACCTTCTCCAATTTAGCTTAATTCAGCACCAAAATTGAAAATAAAAAGAGAGATATTCATGCCACACTCTAAATAAGAAGAAGGAGAGTGATAAGTGATAATTTTAGATGCCACAAGGAGTAATCTCTTTCATAAGGCTCTAGTTCTATCAAGAACCCTAGGAAAGGAACTCTCACAAGAAGAAACACTCTTCAATTTCTCAAATTCATCAAATATGAATTCTAAGTGAAATAAGCCTTCCCTAATAGCTATCACTAAACCACAATGGGTTGAACTAACAAGGCAACAAGCCTAACAAAAATATTAAACAAGTCAGCCAAAATAAAATGCCTAAGCTATTACGAAAAGTCCAAACACAAAGCCATTTCTATGCAGAGTAAAAATGTTGGTTTCAATTTAGCCTCTATGTTGAGCTTCAAAACTATGTAGTTTCACAAAATTTAAAGCTTGAAATCATTAGGTTGGACCTTAGAGACCTCTAGGCTTTGGTTTCACCTCATTTGACTCCTTAAACCTTTAATTATGACTCAATCATTGTGGTCAGGTCAATCTGGATGGAAAACACTAAGGTGATTTAATGATAAATTTTAAGACTCCACATGGTATTACTAGGCACTAGTCTCAACATGAAAGCTGTAGAGCTTTCTCTTAGCTTTCCAAACATATAAAGACTAGCCCAATCTAACATCTAAAGCTCAAGTTATAGCTTGAAACTTGAAATAGTATCAAAAATCCATCATTAAGCAATTAATTTAATTAAGCTCCAAATCATGGCCAAATCACAAAATAAGGCCAATTCGCTAAATTAAAATTGATTAAAATCCTAAGAGGCAACGTATGAAAGGAGATAAATAGGGAAATAATTTGTTCTTTAAAGAGCCTTTGATGCCCCCTTGAGTAATCCCTTGAGTTTCCATCATTCCCCCTCTCTTCAAAAGGATTCGACCTTGAATCTTTAAGACTTGCTACAAAAGGAGAAATATTAGAAACATGAAAGGAAGTATTATAATTAAAGGACTCTTGTTTTCTCTAAAATATCCTTTTGCCATAAGCTCTTCAACTAATCTATACGTTAGTTGGTTGGGTTTGAGAACTCCAAGAATGAAGTGAATTTTGTGTTCTATCTTTCTTGATGGTGGCAAACCATAAGGCACTTCTTTAGGAAATACATCTTGAAACTACAAAATCAACTCAATAGCACTAAGCAAAGCATTAGGATCATGATTATCATTCAAAATAGCACCCGTACACATCAAAACTAGCATAGGTTGATCCATATACATAGCTTGCCTAATGTCACTAGTCTTGGCAAAAACACTCCATCTCTTCTTCTTTTGTTTTTTTTTCTTTTCTCAACTCACTTTTTGTCACTCTCTCTCTTTTTCTTCACTCTTGTTCTTTTGTTCTTCACTCATTTGCTTCTCTCTTCATATTTGATCATCTAAGATTTGCTTGGGGTGAGGAGTACAAGAGTGATGGTTTTGTTATCCTTTTAGAAGCTATATCAATTTAGGTAGCCATCATGCATGACATGTCTATCAAATTGCCATGGCCTACCAAGCAATAAATGGGTAGCTTGCATAGGTACAACATCACATAAAATTTCATCTTGATACCTCTCTATAGAAAAAGATACTAGCACTTATTTTCTTACCTTTACCTCCCCACTTTCATTCAATAAGCTTAAAAGGAGTGGGATGACTTTGGGTAGGCAAGGCTAATTTTTCCACCATAATTGTGCTATTAACATTTGCATAACTTCCTCCATCTATGATCACATTACGAACTTTTCCCATGACATGGCATCTAGTGTGGAAGATGTTTTCTCGTTACTCTTCATTTCCCTCTTTGGTTTAGGTACTCAAAGTTCTCCTCCTCCTTCCACCACTAAATCAAGCACATCATTGCTCTCTTCACTACTTGAATTAGACCTTTCTTCCTCCTTTTCAAGCTCACTAGCCAATTCCAACTTTCCATTGGCTTTTATGGTCATGACCCTTTTGTTAGGGCATTCATATGCATAATGGTTGTTCACCAAACATTTAAAGTATTTGATGTTTCTTTGCTTTTGTGGCACCTCCATTTTGCTTTTGCCTTTAGCATCTTCACCCTTTGGCTTTGAGGAAGTCTCAGCCATAGTCTTCTTAGCAGCCTTGAAGTCTCTTGATTCATGTCTTTTATCCTAATTAGTCTTCCAAGATGAACTTGATTGATATGTAACCTTGGAAGAGGTTTTTTTCTTGAGATGTCTCTCCACATTCATTGCCATGTGTACCATGTCTTCAAGCCCCACATAGTCTTGTAGCTTAACTATATTGGCAATATCACGGTGTAAACCATGAAGAAATCATGACATAGCGGCCTCCTTATCCTCCACCACATTTGCTCTTATCATTACCACCTCTATCTCTCTATGATAGTCTTTGACACTTTTGGAACCTTGAGTAAGGCCTTAAAGCTTTTGATACAACTCTCTGTAATAGTGTGAAGGAACATATCTCTTTCTCATGATGGTTTTTAACTCTTCCCAAGTTGCCACACGTCTTTCTAAATTCCTTTTTCTACTTTACACAAGTTGATTCTACCAAATAATAACATAATCAATGAATTCCACAATAGAAAATTTTACCACCTTCCTTTATGAATAGCTATGACAATCAAAGACTAGCTTAACCTTCTTCTCCCATTCAAGATAGGCTTCTGGATCACTTTTGCCTTAGAAAGACAGGACTGCCATCTTGATATTATGAATATTTGAATCAACCCTTTTTCTTCTGTGTCTTTCATGTCTTTTACCCAAAGTGCTCCTATCCCCTTCATAGGGAGAAGTGGATAACTCCTTTTCTTCTCTTGCAACTCTCCAATCCCCTTCATTACTTCTATATTGGTCATAAGTTCTTCTGGTTTTTCTTTTATGGGAATGTGTACTATGCTCCAATTTTGTGATTCTTTCACCAAGCTTATCAATCTTCATATTCACTCTTTCAAATTGTTGTTGCATGGCTCTAAGTGTAAATATGACTTCATTTAGTTGGGATCATCCATCTTCCATCTTTGAGCAAGAAATAAATTCTACAAAATAAATGTTAAGAAAATATGGATCTCACCAAATCACACCTTCACAAGTGTTTAATTCATTCCACTCATTTGTTCACACAACTAGGCTTTTCCCCTCTATTGTGCTCACAACACACTTGCCTTTTACCACTCTAGTCCTCTCCTTTAAGTCCTTTATGAACTAAGTGACAAAATCTTGGAGTTTACAAGAAGTTGTAATCAAAATTACATAACACTCAAATTACTAAAATGTAGCATGGACAAACAAGAATAAAGAAGCAAGGAATTAGAAAGAAACATAAAAGGAATTGGAGAGCTACGGAATGAAAGTTTCAGCCAACACCAAAATTTTCAACGTGTGGCAAAAAATTTTGAGGGTGTTCCAAGGAAAAAAGGTAAAAATATCAAGCAATTGCATCACACATTGAGTTCTAAGCTAGTATTTTGATCATGCAATCCAAAAAAAAACATATTCAAGCTAATTACAAAAGAAATTGACTCAAAACAACTCCTTACAATGACTAGGATTAAGCTCAAAAAGTTGCAATATTTTTGTTTTTTAATGTTTTGGACAGCACTTATTCTTCTTTTTGTGATTTTTCTTTTACTCTTTTCTTTAGTTCTTTCTTGGTTTTTCTTTGTTTCTTTTCCTTTTCACACTTTTCTTTTCTTTGATTTTGCCTTTCCACTATTGTTTCTTCTCATTTTCTTTTGTTTTTCTAAACACTTCTTTCTTACTGTCCAAAATTTTTAGTTTTTAGCACTTTGCATAACTTTGAGCAGCTTACACAATTTTAAGCAGCACAAAGACAACTAAATTCAATCACAATTGGCACAAATCAATTTCTAGTTATGTGTACTCAAAATGAATATGTCTAAGGTGCTAAATATAATCAAAACTAAGCTAAGATAGTAGCAAAAATCTTAGAGAATTCAAGCCAAAGTTTCGGCCTAATAGAGTAAAACAAGGGACAGCAAGCATTAAGTAATGCAATTATAAGAAGAAATAGTTCCAAATCACAACAAATGAAGTGTATAGTCCCACACTAATTGACACACAAAAATAAAGCAAAGGACACTTAAATAAATCAATGAACACTTGAAAAGCAACAAGGAAAAAAAAAGACAATTTTGCTAAAATTTTAGCAAAACCTGCAAAGACACTTGGGAAGGCTTGTTTCCCTAAGAATTCATATTACAAATTTTAGAGAATTGAAGAGTTGTTATGGGCAAAAATTGGTCTCACCTAAGCAGGTCAAAGGCTCAGCAAAAGTTAAGTTTGAAGGATGTCCACCTCGTTGAGGATAAGAAGCGTGAAGTCCCGACTCACATGCTCGGCAATTCATTCCTGCATGAGCTTACTTTGCTGAAGGTGGGCTCATCCTCACTAAAGCAATAGACTCGAACTCGTGAAGAAGAGGCACAGCCTTGGCCAAAAGTTCTGCGAGATGGAACTCTAGATAGGCTCACGTCAAGCCTTAGTTCCAACTGACAAGAAGGGCCCACCCCATAGAAAGTAGCCTGTAGCAGCTGGATTGCAAGAGTTTTTCTATCTTTTACATTTATTATTTGATGTAACAAAATTGCAACTTGTAATCATTGTATTTAACCTTTCTTCCTCTAAATAGGATGTAGGAAATCATTGTAAAAGAGAGAGGGGGAAGAAAGAAGAAAGAGGCTGAAATAGCTAAGCAAAAGCTCTATAAACCTTTCCTTTAAATTAATAAAACTTCACTGTGGACATAGGCTCCGATGCGCCCGAATTTAGCTGAATCACGTTAAAAACATTGTCTACCATTACCATCCTTCCTCTCCACTATCTTCATTTCTCATCTCATTAACTAGAAAATAACTTGGGGTTCAAGGACTGATCTCGGTTGATTGGAGTTTGGCTTAGAACCAAATTTCACTATCAACATTTTAGTGCTAGAAGGAGGGCCCATCTAATTTCTGAATCATCTTTCTATCCAACTGCAATGATAAGAGGAAGGGTCACTAGGAGTTCCAGCACTCCAACCGTTCAATTGATAGCCCCTTAGCCATCGCTTGAGGGCATGGTAAGAGAGCTAGCTGAAACTATTAGAGTGCTAGCACAAGTGCAAGCCTGAGATGTGCAAAAGCAAGAAGAAATCATAGTGCAACTTCAGTAGTTGCATGAAAAAGCTCAGAAAGAGACTTATAAAAACCACCACGGCCATCGATCTGGTGGCTAACAGCAAGCTAAGAGCTCTAGACCTCAGTCCAAAGCCTAGGATCCAATAATGAGGCAGGTCCTCCAAAGGCTTAAATAGCTAGAGGATCATCCTCAATCTCAAAATAATCAGCCTTGTCATGAGGAAAGCTCGTCATTCTCTGTAGAGATCAAGATGTAGCCCCTTCCATAAAAACTTAAAGTGCCCATGATCCCACTATATGCTAGAAACAGTGACCTGTGTGACCATCTGGACACCTTCAATGTCCAAATGAATCTGTAAACAATCAACCCCTTGGTCAAGTGCCGCATCTTCCCAGCCACGTTGGGAAGTATCCCTCGAGCATGGTTCAGAAGCCTCCTAGCTCATAGCATCAATAGCTGGGAAGAATGTCAAAAGAAATTCATCGACCAGTATTGGGTGCTAAAGAGGTAACTTGCACCTTCCTGCCATTTTGCAATGGCCTTTCAGCATAAGGGTGAATCAATAAAAGATTACATAGCCAGGTTCAGACATGAAGCCAACTCCATAGAAAATCCTTTGGAGGAAAGCATTTTAATAGCAATCTCAATAAGACTGCACAAGGATGAGAAGCTGTACAAAAGCCTTTATAAGTCCCTGGCTTGAGATCTTGCTAAATTCTACGAGCAATCTACCAAGCAAATAAGATGGGAGGAAACCTTTGGCACGGCAGAGCCTAAGCAAAGGGTAGACTCTAATGGTCCCACCATGAGCAAAAAGAGGAGCCATGACAGTCACAACCATGATCCCAGTCCTCAACTCACAAAGAAGGTAAAGCCTCAGTGACCTCAGCTTTAAGGTTGCTTTGAAAGCTATAATATCCTGTCAAATACACAGGATAGGATTTTCGCTGTGAAGAGGCATATGGAAGACTTTAAGAGGCCCAAGCCCATAAGAGCTTCCGCCAAGTCTAGAGATCTGAGTAGATTCAGAGCTTGTCATAACAAGGTCGGACACATCACCTCAGAATGTTGGGCATTAAGAGATGCCATAGCAGACCTCATCAGAAGAGGCCAATTACAGGACTATATGGTGAGGCCATCAAAATGATAAGCTCAACAAACTCAATGAATTGTTGATTGAGAGCTAGAGCTCTCCATTAGAACTATATTCTAACCCTATAATGTTTTCCTAAGATTAATGACAATTTTGAAATCTTTTTATGGATTATCTAACGGAACACTGAATAAAAAAAAGAGAGTTACTCCAGACTGATCCAATATTATTCATGATCGATTGGCTGAAACTCAGAAATGCTATCAAACTAGTGATGAGCTTTCATCTCGCCATCATGCAGATACATCCAAGGGTGAGATGACATGAGGCCTACCTCATTGATACATCCAAAGCAAGCCACATCCCACAAACTAGGAGCAAAAGAGTATAATCCCCAACCTAAGTAGCAAGATTACTATCTCACTGAACAATAAGATTGTTGTGAGGCTGAGCAACAAGATTGCTGCTTCACTGAGCAATGAGATTGTCACGAGATTGAGCAACAAGATTGCTGGCAAGGATGAATTCTACAACAGCCACTGAGTAACAAGATTGCTTCTTCACTGAGCAACGAGATTGTCACGAGACTGAGCAACAGGATTGCTAGTAAGGACAAATTCTACAACAACCATTGAGCAACAAGATTATTGTCTCACAAAGCAACAAGATTGCTGCCTCACTGAGCAACAAGATAGCTACCTCACTGAGCAACAAGGTTGCTATAAGACTAAGCAACGAGATTATTGTCATATGGATTATCAAATATAGATAAAGTGATCCCATCCAATGAAAAGCTACCATCTCATTGAGGTGCGAAGGCATTATAAAGTGCTTGAAGAGCTCACACAGGCACAACAATGCTATAAACTCATCATAGCTCTCATGCAAATGAATTCTCTCACCTCGCTGGCGAGATCCTTCCAGGCGTAGCTCACATGTGACCTGTCTGAATCTCACTTATCAATGATCAAGGCAACTATATGCTAAAGTTCATTACACCAAAGTTGTAGTCGATTGGCCATACAAGCATTTCATTGATTTACAGCAATATACATCTTCATCAGAAGCGGATGAAAGCATCCAGTATAACGTTCAAGAGCTATATAGAAAAGCTCATTCATTAAAAACCTTAACGAGTTAAATTTACATTAGAGGAGGGAAATATAGAAACAAAAGCCAAAAGAGCCTAAAGCTGTAGTTGAAAGTAGAAAGCTAGCTATCAGGAGATGAACTCCTACTAGCAGGAAGATCGACAAGCCCGACCACTCCTGCTCATCCCTCCTCAACCAATGATTCCTCCTAAACCAGACCCAAAGTAATTCAAAAAAGTGCTAGGAGTCTGGCTGGCAAGGCTGAAAATCACATCAAAGCCATGAAGAAATAATCCAAGATCTACACAAGATCTCCCCCATGGCTAGCATAAAGAGCTATCCATAGGAGCCATAAGCAGTAGGCTATCCATGCCTCGAAGCCCCATGCAGTAGGCCATGCACACCTCAATGCTACACTAAAAGCCGAACCAACAAAGATATCTGGGGACTTAACCAACATATCGATTTGGTCATGAAGAAGCAAGAAGAGCTTTTCAAGCTTTATAGACTAATTTGGGATCAATTAATGACCTAGTGGATGAAAGACCGTGCTTGATCAAACAGTCCAAAGAAAATTAGATTGCCATGCCAACAGCTAGAAGGCAAGGTTAGAAAAAGAAGTATGGCCAAAGTCAGATAAAGTGAAAGAGTGAAAGACTGAAATGATAATGCGACAGAGCAAGGACTTTGAACAAAACAGTGAAAATTACAACTCCTAGTCCTCAAAAGTGAACTAAGAGTTAGAGTGCTTATGTTATAGGTGAAAATTGGTCTCGCCCAAGCAGGCTAAAAGCTACAGAAGTTAAGTCTGAAGAATGTCTAGCTCACTGAGGATAACAAGCACGAAGTCCTAGCTCGTGTGCTCAGCAGTTCATTCCTACACAAGCTCGCGTTGTTGAAGGTGGGCTCATCTTCGCTAAAGCAACAGATGCGAACTCGTGAAGAAGAAGCACAGCCTCGGCCAAAAGTTTCACAAGATGGAACTCCAGACAGGCTCATGTCAAGCCTTAGTTCCAGCTAACAAAAGGGGACCACCCTATAGAAAGCAGCCTATAGCAGTCAAATTGTAGGAGTTTTTCTATCTTTTACATTTATTATTTGATGAAATAGAATTGCAACTTGTAACCATTGTATTTAACCTTTCTTCCTCTATAAATAGGATATAGGAAATCATTGTAAAAGAGAGAAGGGAAGAAACAAGAAAGAGGCCGAAATAGCTAAGCAAAAGCTCTATAAACCTTTCCTTTAAATTAATAAAACTTTATTGTGGATGTGGGATCTAGTGCCATCCAGATTTAGCTGAATCACGTTAAAAACACTATTTACCATTGCCATCCTTCCTCTCCACTATCTTCATTTCTCGTCTCATTAACCAGAAAATAGCTTGGGGTTCAAGGACTGATCTCGATTGACTAGAGTTTAGCTCAGAACCAAATTTCACCATTAACAAGAGTCATCTTCTTGTGAGAGCTTTCTCTCTTAGGATTCTTGTATGAACTTGAGACTTATTAAAGAAATTTCTCTTTGTGATGTCAAATCCATCCCTTATCACTCTCTTTCTTTGCTATTCTAGAGTGTAGCATGAATATCCTTCTATTTCTTTCATTTTTGTGGCTAAAGTTGGGATGGTCTATGGGCATCTTTTGTGGAGATCACATTAATACCCTAGTAGAGTTGTAGTTATTATTGGACTTGCGTGGACACCACAAACTCCACATTAGTATGATATTGTCCGCTTTGGGCCCAAGCCCTCACGGATTTACTTTTGGGCTCTACCCCAAAAGGCCTCATACCAATG
>JANHAO010019144.1:0-13326 GCA_026873985.1 Saraca asoca
CCAAAGTCCTTTTGGGCAGATGCAGTTAACACTGTATGCTATATAATGAATAGGGTACTTTTAAGACCAATTTTAAATAAAACACTCTTTTATACCAAAAACATTTCCTCAAGAGTTAAGAGAGAATATTCATCTAAAAGTTCAAAAATCTACTCAAGAATTTTAAAACTTTATATTTAATTTCTTATCCTTAATAGTTGAAAAACCACCTCCTGGAATGACTGTTTCCTAGGATGATGAATATTTTTCTGAAAAAGAACAAGCACCTTGTCCTAAAATCAATCCAAATTGCAAAACCATTTCTCTTCAACATCCACTTTGTCCATGCGAACTTGTTTATAGTATCCCTTGTCTCAATATAGATCTCGATATTTTCAAAAATATTCATGTCATAAATCAAGATAAAACTATAACCATTACTCCAAGAACTCTTTTTGATTATGGTCATGTTTGTCAAGTTATTATTTCAAATCCAAAACAAATAAAAAATTTTGTTAGAAAAATAGAATTTTGTGTATCAAGTGCTTACTCTAGAAAATTTGCTAGCACCCACTATATTAAATTATGTATTCAAAGTATATTACCTGAATGGACTCCATTAGATAAAATTGTTCCATCTCAACATTTTATAAGAATATCATCCTATTCTTAGCATGAACCTGATTTGCTTGATGAAAATGAAGTTCCATGGCAATATTCAAGCCCTATTCAAGATCAAATTATATTAGCCAGTGCTAGAAAAATAGCATAGGATCTATATCAAGAATCAACTCATTTAAGTGCATGATTACTTAGAGCAAATGCAAATAAAAAAAAATTGTAACTCATGAAGCTTATTTGCTAGAAATACCTTTCAATTATGAAGTATCAGAAGCTTCTACTAAGCTGTTTCAAGAAAAGATTATCAACAACTAAAAACACAATATTGGTATTACGAAGGTTTTCAAAATAATGATGAAAATAAAAAAGATTTTTAAAGGATTGGTCAAGATTATTGTTCAAGATTCCAGAACATCTCAAAAATTCAAGGTTCTTCGCAAAAGTAGATCTATTATTGAAGATTATCAAAAATAAAATTCAATCTTGGCTTCAAGTCCGAAGTTTAGAAGCCAATTCAAGAGTTTTTCAAGTCTGAAGACTTATCATGAAATCTAATTAAGGAGAGCACTTCAATGATTTTGGACACGGCCTAACTTTCAACCTCCAAATCTACTAACATCCAAGATCTCCAAACTACCATGCCTCTTGTATCCTTTTCCTTCTCTCCTTCTTAAAAATTGTAATTTTCTTTTTCTAGTATCAAAATTCCTTGTATAAGAATTCAAATAATCAATATTATCCCTGTAAGTTTTTTATTCACTGTGCTCATACTCTCAGTTACCGCTTCAATTTTATATATCATGTTATTTATAAATTTCATTACTATTATAAAACTCATTACTATGCCATCATATTACTCAATTATTTTCAACATATATACATTATTTTCCATTACCAAGACATAGATCCAAAGTTCCTTGAGTAGTCCACCCCCACTTGGTGTTAGAGCTTTGTGAGGGGAGAGATAGGGTGTCTAGTTAGAGTCTGTCTGTTGATGGTGAAATTCGATTTATACGGGAGACTCGAAGTTCAGTCAATGGGATGAGTTCTGGGATCTAATACTACCTTTGAAGTGCCGAGGAGATGCAGCCGAGATGGGAGAAGATGAAATGGATGGGCAACACGTTTAACATGGTTCGGCCAAATCCAAGCGGTATCAGACCCTACGTCCACAGTGGGAGTTTTATTGATATTGATTAATTTGCAGAGTTTCTGCTTACAAGATTGCTCTCTCCCCCTTACTAACAATGCAAGCCTATTTATAGGGAAAGGAGGGGTTGCATGCATTAATTACAAGCTATAGTTGTGTTACATCAAATAATAAATAAGAAAAGACAATAAAGAGGGCTACAATTTGGTTATTGTAGAAAGTAGGCTGTTGAGTGGTCCCCCTAGGCTGGTGGTAGACCTGTTGTCTGACGCTTGATATCCCGGGCAGGGGGATTTGTGGCTCGTCGCAGGCTCTGCTATAACAAGCTGGGGGCTATTGTAGTGAGGAAGCGATTTCGAGTGGAGTGGCCAGTCACCCGAGGATTCGGTCTTATGGCTTCTTCGCTGGTCTGTCCCTCGTGGGGGAGGTTATTTCACGGGGCACGTCCGAACCTCTTCGCAGGGTTATTGTGACGCGACGAATGAGGCAGGGCTTGGTGCTCGGGATTACTTTACTATCATTGCTTGTGGGAGCATGGGGTTTGGTCTTCGTTGCACTCGAAGGTTCATCCTTGTGAGGCTAATTTTTGTATACAACATAAGCCCCCTAACTCTCAGTTTGCTTCACGGATTGGGAGTTGCATATTTCTGAGGCTTGATTTGTATCTTCAGCCAGTGTCCTTCTTTGATCGAAGTGTTATGTCAAATGTCTTTTCATTCTGCTTTAGGCCATACTTTCCCCTGTTTGCCATTTTTGGCCGTTGGCATGGCATTGCCACTTGTTTCGGCCCGTTAGATGAAAATCAGATCATATTTTCTCTGGATTCTTCAAAGGGCCAAGCGGGTCTATTTATAGCTTGGGGCGTTCTTTCTCTTGTCCCAGAAGACTTAATGGAGGAGACTGAAGAGCCTCCTGTGTGTTTTGGTGTTTTGGCTTCCGACAAAGCTTAATGAGATGTGGATGGCCTGTTGCATGGTGGCGGGAGACATGGATAGTCCGTTGCACGTGGCCTCGGAATAGAATCGGCCTGGCGGGCTCTAACGGGGTTCTCACGGTGTCTTCTGGCCACCTCCTCTGGCCGTTGCTTGTGGTGTCGCTACCTGGCCAGCCAGCTTTTATGACTTTTTGAATTGCTGTGTGTAGCTTAGGAGGATGTGCCAAAGGAATAAGCAGGAGGAACTCTGGGGCTGCTACTCTTCTGTGAGCCCGACGATTGGTAGTCGGCTTTTTGGCTACACTTTGCAGGGATAGTGGGCTTTCAGTCTTTTTTCCTTGATGTACCATCACCTCGCTTGTTGAGGTTTGTATGTGGGATGAGTTCTTCTCCTTTCAGAAATTGTAATGAATGCTTCATGCATTTTTGTATGTACACTTCTGATAATTAATGAAATACTCCTTTTTGCCAATCAGCTGTGCTTTATTTTTCTATCTACTCAATCCGTTGTAAGTGAGATTACGAGTGAGCTGCGCTCGAGAAATCTCGTTTGAGATGAGAGATACATCCACATGAGAGCTATGAGAATTTATTCGCATGAGAGCTGTGAGAAACTCGTCCGTATGCAAGCTGCAGGAATTTATCTGCATGAAAGTTGCAGGTAATCATGATGGTTTCATTTCAATAATAGCGAGGTGAACACCGTTCGCTGAGTTTTTTTTTTTAGTTTTTGTAATCACGAGGTAGGCTCAGGGGCCGTCTCACCCTCGATTTTATTTTTGTTTTCGGAGCCTCGAGGTAGGCTTAAGGGCCGTCTCACCCTCGGGCGTTGCGAGGTAGGCTTAGGGGCCATCTCACCCTCGATTTTATTTTTGTTTTCGGAGCCTCGAGGTAGGCTCAGGGGCCGTCTCACCCTCGATTTTGTTTTTGTTTTTAGAGCCTCGAGGTAGGCTCAAGGGCCGTCTCACCCTCGGGCGTTGCGAGGTAGGCTCAGGGGTCGTCTCACCCTCAATTTTGTTTTTGTTTTTGGAGCCTCGAGGTAGGCTCAAGGGCTGTCTCACCCTTGGGCGTTGCGAGGTAGGCTCAGGGGCCGTCTCACCCTTAGTTTTATTTTTGTTTACGGAGCCTTGAGGTAGGCTCAAGGGCCGTCTCACCCTCGGGCGTTGTGAGGTAGGCTCAGGGGCTGTCTTACCCTCGATTTTGTTTTTGTTTGTGCTGTAGCGAGGTGAAAACCATTCGCTGTAGCGAGTTTGTTTGTTCGCGCTATAGCGAGGTGAAAACCGTTCGCTGTAGCGAGTTTGTTTGTTGAAGATAAGGAGAAGACTTCTATCTACGTGAATGCTTTGGCCAATCGACAATTTTCATTGATTCAGTGTGCAACAGTTGGTCCAGCCAAACACCTTTGGGGAGTTACAAGGTTAGAATATGGTTCTAACGAAGGGCTTAGGCTCTTGGGTGATAACTCGCTGAGCTTGCTGAGCGTGCTGCCCTGATGATCTTACCACATAATCCTATAATCGGCCCCTTCTGATGAGGTCTTTTATGACATCTTTTAGCATCTGACACTCTGAAGTGGTATGTCTAGCCTTATTGTGATAGGCACAAAATCTGCTTTAGTCTCTCGATTTGTGGGATGCCTTTAATGGACGGGGTTTCCCAAAGTCCTCGTTGTGCCTTTTCACGGAAAAGATTCTGTCTGACAAGATGCTATAGCTCTCGAAGCGGTCTTTGGGCCATTGAGGTTTTGCCTTCTTTATGAGATAAGGAGTGGAACTGTCATAACTCTCGCTGCTCCTCTTTTTGCTCATGGTGGGACCACTATGGCTCGCTTTATGCTTGGGTTCCTCCATTCCGAAGGTTTCTTCCCATCTGATTTGTTTGGATGCCCGATCATAGAATTCGATAAGATCTCGAGTGGGGGACTTGTAGAGGCTCCTGTACAGCTTGCTGTCTTTACAAAGTCCCGCTGAGATGGCAGTCAGAACACTTTCTTCCGAGGGTTTTTCCATGGAGTTGGCCTTGTGCCTGAATCGGGCCTAATAGTCTTTGAGCGACTCATCCTTGCGCTGGAAAATCATTGTGAGGTGGCAAGGAGGTGCAAGTTATCTCTTCAGCGCCCGATATTGGTCAACAAACCTCTTTTGACACTCTTCCTAGCCGCCAATGCTACGTGGGGGGAGGCGCCTGAATCAGGCACGAGGTATCACCCCTAGCGTGGAGGGGGGGAAGACACAGCACTTCACCAGGGGGTCGATCGTCTAGAGGTCCATTTGAGTATTGAACGCGTCTAGGTGAACGCTCGGGTCGTTATTCCCGGTCATACAGCAGGATAGCAGGCACTTTGATCTTTTGCAGGAGAGGTTGCTTCTCGACTTCCATAGAAAATGATGAGGTCTCCTCATAGCGAGGCTGATTGTTTTGATGTTGAGGGCGTTCCTCTAGCTGTTTCAGCCTTTGGAGAACTTCTTCCATCGCCGGTCGTTACCCTCCATGATAAGGGATGGAGCTTTCTGCTCGCTGCGAGCCCTCCGGTTGTTAGCTATCGGGATTGTCACAGACCTCTCTCTGAGCTTCTTCACGAAGCTGTTGGAGTTGAGCTATGACTTCTTCTTGTCTTTAAGCATTTTGTGCTTGTGCCTGAGCAAGCGCTCTGATAGTTTGGGCCAATTCTTTGACCATGTTTCCAAGCACTGATCAGGACTGGTTGGGCGTTTGCGCCTCTTGAGTTTCAGGTGCGATGGTGTGCTGAGAAGCTGGAGCTATGGAACTCCGAGTCATTCTTCCTCTGGCCATGATTAGTCTACAGTAGAAATTTCAGAAAGCAGATGGATCCCCACAGACGGCGCCAAAATGTTGACGGTGAAATTCGATTTGTACGGGAGACTCGAAGTTCAGTCAACGGGATGAGTTCTGGGATCCAATACTACCTTTGAAGTGCTGAGGAGATATGGCTGAGAAGGAGAAGATGAAATGGATGGGCAACATATTTAACGTGATTCGGCCAAATTTGAGCAGTACCGGACCCTACGTCCACAGTGGGAGTTTTATTGATATTGAGTAATTTGTAGAGTTTTTGCTTACAAGATTGCTCTCTCCCCCTTACTAACAATGCAAGCTTATTTATGAGGAAAGGAGGGGTTGCATGCATTAATTACAAGCTACAGTTGTATTACATCAAATAATAAATAAGAAAAGACAATAAATAGGGCTACAATCTGATTGTTGTAGAAAGTAGGCTATTGAGTGGTCACCCTAGGCTGGCGGTAGACCTGTTGTCTGACGCTTGATATCCCGGGCGGGGGGATTTGTAGCTTGTCGCAGGCTCTGCTATAACAAGCTAGGGGCTATTGTAGCGAGGAAGCGATTTCGAGTGGAGTGGCCAGTCACTCGAGGATTCGGTCTTGTGGCTTCTTCGTTGGTCCGTCCCTCGTGGGGGAGGTTGTTTCGCGGGGCACTTCCGAACCTCTTCGCAGGGTTGTTGTGATGCGATGAATGAGGCAGGGCTTGGCGCTCAGGATTACTTTGCTATTGTTGCTTGTGGGAGCGTGGGGGTTGGTCTTTGTTGCACTCGAAGGTTCATCCTTGAGAGGCTAATTTCTATATACAACACTGTCAAAGTTACTATAGAACTATTAAAAATCGCTATAGTAGAGGTTAACCCTCAAGCCTAAAGATTAGGTTGTGTGTTGATCAGCTTTAAAGCTATGTTGGTGAGCCTTAAAAGTTGCGTTGGTCAACCATGTTCAAATGTGTTTAGGTGATCCTATGGTGTTGGGTGGTCCTATGGTGTTGAGTGGTCTCAGGCAACTAATTTAGAAAACTTGAGTAGTAAACCAAAACTATAGTAATTAGAGATAATTCTTAGTAATAATGACACATCTAATTAAAAAACTATCTTCTAAATCTAAGAAACTAATACCCTCAACCTCTAGTTAAGATTCTAGTCCAGAAAAAATTAATCAAGATATATTAAATAGTCAAGAAATAACTATTTATAATATAGAACAAAAATTACGTAATTGGAATATAACTAAGCAAATTTACAGAATATATACTTTGGATATTTTTCAAGATTATATTATCTAAACTTGTGAACAAAATTTAAGTATTCATAAAACTTATGATCCAATACCTATTTTTTCAAAATATTTAGGAAAAGAACACAAAAAATATTATAATTATTTGTACGTAGCATTAATTCAAGTAGCAATAAAACCTCTCCATAAATTAGGTATAGATACTCTAATATTAATAGTTTTAAGAGATACCAGAGTAACAACTTTCAAAAATTCAATATTATCTTACTTACAGTCAAATCTCTATAATGGTCTTGTTTATTTTATTTGTTTTTCAAATTATACAGTAGCTTTAAATAATCCAAATATAGAAGATTTCTTAAGTTTACTTGTCAAAATAAAAAGAAGAAACATGGGTACAAGGCACAATAATAAAGCTTTAAAAATTTCTCCAAAACATGAAACAATATTAATAGAAGCTAATACAAGAAATTCTTTGATATTAACTTCAAAACCTTTAAGGCATAATCAAATTTTATTTATAGAAGAATGGAAATTACCAAAACTAATACCTCCAAAATGTGAAGAAAGTTCAACAATTAATCAAATAATTGAAAACTCTTGAGGAGATGTAATATTAAAATTTCAAAAAAGACTTCAAAATTTACAAGATCTGATAATTATAGTTCTAAAACTTCTTCAAAATACTCACTTGAAAATTCTATAGATTCAACTTTAATATTAGATATGGATCCATGAAAATGTGTAGATCTAGAATCTAGAGAACCTCAAATAAAGCTTTCAAGGAATAAATTATAGTGAAAATATTCCAGAATCTCAATATAAAGTAGAATATGCTTCAACACAAGAACCCACATCACCTACATACTCAAAAATGTAAAATCAACTCAATATGATAAAAAAAGAATTTATTTTAAATAAAGAATTTTTTAGCAAAGAATTTTATTCTTAAGAAAATAAAGAAAAAAAAGAATGGTATTTTTTAATTTCTCTTCAAAATTCCTATTATTATTTAAAAAGATATATTACAATACCTTAGAAAAATATGAATAACATATATATTTCTTTACTTGGTTTGAAAAATTTTGTGTAGAAAAAGATATTGAAAATCCTTTTGTCAACACTTCTCAACAAGATACACTAAAAATGCTTCAAAAAGTGAAAGACTTAGAAAATATTAAAAAAGAAAAGTCAAAAATTGATAAAAAAATCCCTTCAAAAGATGAAAAAAAAAAACATGAGCTTTAAGTTCCTCTAAAAAAGCATATAACATAAATAATAATAATTTTATTTTGTCAAAGCCTAAGAAAGAAGATAATAACACTACATGCATAAGTAGTAGAAAAGACTCCATGAAACATTCAATATCAAAGAAGCCTTCTTCTATAATAAATGAAAAAGATAAAAGTGGTTAAATCAAGAGAATAGTAAATGAGAAAATTAATAAGTTATCATCTAACATAAAAAACTTCAAAAAAGAGAAAGACTCTGCGAAATATGTTACATCAAATAAAATCTTGTCAACAATTTATTGAACAATTTATTTAACAATTCAATAGTAGAAAAAAATAATAGCAGAATTTCATCTTACGTAAAATTTTCAAGAGACATAGAATCCTCATTAATTAGTTCAACCTCTATCAATAAAAATGTTTTAAATAAACAAGAAAGTAAAAATAGACTTCAAAATTTTCTTTACATGTTATAAAAATTAAAACAACAATGGCAAACCTTAACAAATAAAATATCCTAGGAAATCATCCCCTTTTACAAGAAATAAAATTTGCACATTTAGAATCCTTATAATTGCTTCCCCATTCAAAACAAAAGCATCTGAAGCTAAATGTCAAAATAATATAAGTTTTAAACAAACAAAAAATATTCAATATCTTAATAATTATTCAAATCAAATTCTTTATATAACAGCCACTCAACTAAATAACGTAAAAAATTCTGTAAGTAATATTTCAAATTATGTATTACTCCAAAACCCTAAAAGTCCAAAAAATAAAGCAAAATTAGAACAACCTATTTTTAAACCATTTTCCATGACTCAAGAAGAATTAAAGGTTATAAAATTAGAAAAACAAATGATCAAAAAGAATTGTTAAAAGAAATTACCATGAAATTACAAAATTTAACCACTAATAAAAAATCTTCAAAAGCAAATGGAAAAGCTCCAAAAGACATTCATACAATTTCAAAAGATAGAAAACTAGATCAATTAGAAAATCAATTTTTAGAAAATCAATAAATTAATAAAATGCATGGAAATTATGTAGGATATACATCAAAGTAAGGACAAAAATTAAATCAAAATTACAATACTAGAAATTATTATACAAAATCCACACCTCTAGATATTTAATATGAAGAAAGAAATCAATATTGGAAAAACTCCTATGATGAACATGGAATTCATGAATGGAATATAGATGCAAAAAGTGAATATGAAATAATCAATACTTTAAAAAATATAACTATGGCAGCAATGAAAATACACAAACTACTAATCTAATTATAGCCAGATTTTCAGGTCAATTAAAAGGACGGTGGGATTATTATGTATCATAATATGAAAAAACTCAAATATTTCAAATAGTTGAACCAGAAATCATAAATGGACAAATAATTTAAACATGTGATATAGTCAATACCTTGATAGAAGCAATAACAAAACAATTTATAGGAAACCCATATCAAATTCAAGATAGAGCCTCTAAAACTTTATTAAATCATAAGTATCCAACATTACTAGACTTTAGATGATATAAGGATGTAATTTTATTAAGAATTTTTACAAGACCAGATTGTAATTTAGTTTATTGGAAAGAAAAATTTATAGCAAGTATTCCAAATCGATTTATAGAAAAAGTAAGAAACAATTTAAGAAAAGAATTCAACAAAAATTTACCTTGGGTAAGGTTAACTTATGGTCAATTAGTCAATACAATAAATCAAGAAGGTTTAGCTTTATGTACTAATTTAAAATTAAAAGCCAAAATAAAAAATGAAAAGAGAATTAATAAAAAAAAGTTAGGAACATTTTATCAATAATATGGTTATGAATCCATACAAGAAGCATTATCAATAAAAAGAAAAAAGAAGATAAAAACTAATAGAATAATACTATCCAAACCCCCAAAAAGAACTAGTTATGTAAATAATCCAACAACTCAAACTAGTAATAAAAAATTTAGAAAGCCCAAAAGAACTTTAAAAAATAGAGAAGTAGTGTGTTGTAAATGTGGCCAATTTGATCATTACAATAAGAATTGTAATATGAAATAAAAAATTTAATAATTTAAGTGCTAGCGATGAATTAAAAATTCAGTTACAAGAACTTTTATTAAATTCATTATCTGAGTCTGAAGATTCTTAAGAGGAAAATGAATAAGGTTATCAAATTGAAGAAGATTATGATTTATAAGAAGACATTTTTGAAAATAAAAATAATAAAAATTGTTTACAAGATTGTGGAGAAATATGCCTTTGTTCTCTAGCAACTTCTCAAACTATCAATATTCTTTCAATTTTTTTTTACTAAAATCATCATATTGCATATCATTCAAAGTTTTCAAAAGTTTAAGTTTTAAACTTATGCACATAAACTTTTTAGGTTCAAAAGATGAACAAGTTCACTTCTTCTCCAAAAAGGTTTATAATAGATTTTGCTATGAAAGTTCCAACATTAGCAACCTCATCAAGGTCTTCAATAATTTGACCTTCTATAGGATCTACCATTTTACATACTCAAAATAGATTTACTACACTCAGAACAATACCTCAAACCCTAAGAAACTACCTTGAGGCTACAACCTCTTCAATAAGCCCATATTCTTTCACTACTACTCTAATAAAGCTAGTGGTCACCCAAAACACAGTATATGTTGTAAAAAATATCAAGATTCCAATATCAGTCATTGAAGATTTTTGAAAGGCTGCATCACCTTATTAAACTGCTTAAAAATTTTTAGCTCAAAACTAGAATTATATTCTAGAAGACTTTAGAAAAATAAGGGAATTTTATGAACTAGCTCTACTACAAACTCAATCAATAGAACTAGAACATAAGATAGATCCATCAAATCCAAAAAAAATAGCCTTTTCAACTATCAAAATAATTCTCATCAAGATTAGAAATTATCTTCTCCATGTACCCATAAGAAATTTCAAGTATATTTTCAAACAGAGACTTTCTATTATGAAGATTACAAATGAGCTTGGTATAATATTCTTTTTTACAATGATTATCATCATTCTTGGTTTATTCAACTTACTTCCACATGCTTAAAAGATCTTCCAACCTAGTTTTCAGAATGGTTCAAAATCTGTGGACCTATTCCTCAAATTTTTGATGTCAAAATCCAAGAAAACATTGATTTGTTTTCCTCAAAAGTTAGCCAAAGTATTGATAAATTAAAATGTTTTTGTGTAAGTTTCAAAATTGCATGGATACTCAATTGGGATTATACATATATCAAGAAGTATCAAGATCCATGTCTTTTGAGTTTAGCTAGAGAATTCAGAGTCAAATGGTAGAACAAATTTAAAATAGAATTTGCTGATTCTACAACTGTTCTAAGATATCTTAAAAATAATCCACAAATGATGTCTATATCTCAAGATCAAAGAAATTTTCTTATGAAAAAAAAGCAAGCTCTTTGCTCAAATAGCTGGGACTTCTTCAAAATAAGAATTCAAAAAAAAAAAATTATTAGAGACAATATCTCAAATTGATAGTGAAGGAGAAGAAGATACCAACAATAATGAAATTCAATTAGCCTTTCAAGAAAATGAAAATAATTGCTATGGAATAAATCCTAGTCAACTTGAATAACTCAAGGTGAGTCAATATCATAAATCTGTCAAGACTATTATTCAAGATTCTAGAAGATCTTAAAATCCAAGATTCTCTATAAAAGTCAGTGCATTATGGATCAAAATGCAAGATTTTCAAGATTATCTACAAAAGTATATCTATTATTGAAGCTTATTAAAAATAAATTCAATATCACCTTCAAGTTCAAGGTTCAGAAGCAAGTTCAAGGTTCAGAAGTAAATTCAAGAGTTTTTCAAGTTCAAAGGCTAATTCAAGAGTCTATAAATAGAAGGCATCTCAAGAGTTCAAGACAAGGCCTAACTTTCAACCTCCAAATCTTCTAACATCCAAGATCTCCAAACAACCATGCCTTTTGTATCCTTTCTTTCTCTCCTTCTCAAAAATTGTAATTTTCTTTTTCTATTATAAAAATTCCTTGTACGAGAATCCAAAGAATCAATATTATTTCTGTAGGTTTTTCATCTCAATTACTATTTTAATTTTATATATCATGTTGTTTATAAATTTCATTATTATTATAAAACTCATTATTATGTCGTCATACTACTTAATTATTTTCAACATAATTGCATTATTTTCCATTATCAAGAGATTAATTTAGAGCTCCCTAAGCAGCTCCACTCCACTTGGTATCAAAGCCTTATGAGGGGAGAGATAAGATGTCTAGTTAAAGCCTATCAAAGTTATTGTAGAATCAATAATTGCTATAGTAGAGGTTAAACCTCAAGCCTATAGATTAGGTTGTGGGTTGGTTAGCTTTAAGAGCCACGTTGTTTAGTTGTGTTCAGCTGAGGAGAGGTGTTTAAGTGGTCTCATGGCATTAAGTGATCCCGTGGTGTTGAGTGGTCTCAAACAACTAATCTAGAAAACTTGAGTAGTAAACTAAAACCATAGTAATTAGAGATAATTCTTAGTAATAATGGCACATCTAATTAGAAAACTATCTTCCAAATCCAAGAAACTAATATACTCAACCTCTAGTCAAGAATTTAGTCTAGAAAAAATTAATCAGGAAACAATAAATAGTCAAGAGTTCCTTATTCTCATTTACTATTTGTAATCATACTATCACTATTATCATATCACGTTCATAGACTTGCCATGTAGGAGTTCTTTTATCCCATTAACATTGCAAGACAATTGTACAAATTATAATGACAATTGGTGGATCTATAGAAGAGCAATGTTTACTAAATAAATCATATACCCCTTGGGACATTTATAAAGTTTCTTAAGTTTTGTGTCATTTTACATTGCACCATGATTATAGGCTTACGCAACCACATGATTAAAATTGTTCCATGAATTTTATATTTCCTAGTGCTCATAGGTCCTCCAAGTCCCACCTTCACATGTCAATTCTCATATAAGAACATCTCTAAGTCTTTCAAATACCTTATATGAATTTCCTAATGAAATCCTTTTTTCTACCCTTCTCTTCTAATATGCTATTTCTTCCTAAAATTCCTTATTCTAAATTGTCCTTTCTAGTGCATGATGAATGTTTATGAAATGTAAAATGTAATTATAGAATATTTTCTTAATAAACAATCTTTATCCTTGAAAATTCGATATATGTTTAAAACATAAAGAAATACAAATTTAATGTAGCAAAAGGAAAAATAAATTTAATACAAAATAATAATATAAACAAAATAATTAGTTCTAAAAGAATTCATAAAATAATGAATAAAATATTTGATAATATGTTTTTATAAATAATACTTTTTCAAGAGTCTTTGTGAAATCTTAACAATAATTA
>JANHAO010019145.1:0-13326 GCA_026873985.1 Saraca asoca
GTTGTTTAGTCTGGGCCACTGTTGCTATATGTATCTATCTGTAAATTGTCTATCAGGTTCCGATGTAATAAGGCCTTGAGCCTCGATGTCCAAATTATAGGGGAGACTCTACCGAATTTTCGGCAGGAATAAAAGAACCATTAAGGGTCCAAAAGTATAATTAGGCTTGTAAGAGGTCTCCTACGGGCGATATTCTACGCCGGTCACGGATCTGAGAATTGGGCCGTGACAGTTTTTCTCACTTCATATAGCTTGAATGGCCTCACCATTAGATCATAAGACTGATCAACTGCCCTCGTTCCAATAGCCCAGCGAATAACAAGGCTCAGTCATCGCCACACTGACAGCTATAGAAAAATGTGCACATTAAATACAATAATGATGGCATGGGTTGGCCCAGATAAAATGATGGAACAAAAGTCTAAACAACAATGTGGCAGATTACCATTGTTAGCTTTTACCAGCAAAGTATAGCTCCCAGTTTGTAGATCGCATTGAGAGATAAGGGGACTAATATTGTGGATATTTTTGGAACCATATAAATAGACTGATAAAAGCTCAATAGATAAACCCAATTGATAAAAACCCAGCTCAATCAGGATTGAGGTCACTGGAGTAAGACATCAGGTCACCAAATATGAATTCAGATCACTAGTCAATAAGAATCAAAGCAGTAACGTCACATCATTAAGGACGAGGTCTAGCTCGTTAATTGAAGCATACACTGTGGTTAAACTTGAGAAAGGATCAACTTGCAGAAATCAACTTGCAGAAATCCACTTACAGGATTAATTAATTGCCTATTTTTATGGAAATTCATGAAGCAAAGCTAAATCTGGATTCTTTTTCTTTTTTGAACTACATTAAGATTGAATACCCCAACAACTATAAATAGAGGTTAAAATCATTGCACAAAAGGGATGATGATACAACCAATAAATACAAATATTATGCTAAAATAGATAGAGAAAATACAATAACCGTGAACATAAGCATTGCACTAAGCTAAATCACGTTAAAAACTTCTGGTATTTTTCTATTTTTCCTCTCTCTCTTTTCACATCTCAATTTGCAGTTTAAGGTTCTGAACTTGGGTTGACTAAATTTAGATGTTAACAGTTTATATATTTAATTTTTTTTGTGTTTATTGGTTTAGTTTGTAATTATTTTTCTAGTGTAGTTTAAATTTGTTTTGCATTCTTCCTGAAAGTAGATGGTTTGCTATAAGGCAAATAAACAAAACCAAATATGGCATGCTCTACTTTATGACTTATAAGCAAGAAAAACTAAAAATGATTTCTAAAATACCCAAGTAACATGCAGACTAGGATTATGATAGGGCTCTACCATGGCAAACCAAATTAGAGAGGCCTATATTTTTACTTTATCATCTAATGCCTTGCAAGATTATGATGGTAAACCCTGCAAAACTAGATGACCTGAGACAAGATTGATATCAAATAATGCTACAAAAATACCTTAACTAGACACCCTTTTGAACACAAAAATGAAAAAAGAAAGCCTAATAAGGTTCTAATAAAGCATCATATAGGTCACAAACTTCTCTATGTGCATAGTAAGGTTGCAATTATCTCTGTATCTACCTGTAACATGCTAAATTAGATGAGACTTTCATACCTTGTGAATTACAACACCAAAACATGCTCCACCTAATAAGATAATTAATTTAGAACAAAACATGGTCCACCTAAGTAAAAGATAATTAATGTTGAAAAAGATAAGAAGGGAAGGGTAAGTATAAAGACACTTCCAACATGGGTAAACACATTGTTATATATATATTGCTCACAACTAAGAATAAGGCCAATGTTTACTAGGACCACAAAATAATACTAATATAATGTTCAACACAATAATGCCAATATAATGGTTCAACAAAATAAGGCCAATATTATGCCTTGATGGACAACAATATAAGGCCTATCTAAATGCCTATATACATGGAAAACAACAATGACAACTTAAAGATCCCCATTTCCCTCACTTTGGGATTTTTATATGGTAACAAGTCTAGCTAGTCTTTTTTTGCCCCATTAATCATTGACTACAATGTTTCTTTTGTAACACAGAATCTACCATTATCATTGAAATACCTTTTGTTGAGCTTCTTCTTGTAATTTTTGTTGGAAGTCGTTGCCCTGGATGCTAGCTTGGAAGCTGTTGTAGCTACAACTGGCTAAAATGAACTTGTCATGGCAATTAGTTAGGTTGAGCTTGTCTTGGTTATTTGCTAGGATGAACTTATCCTGATTGCTGGCTAGGATGAACTTACCATGGTAGTTGGCTAGCTGGGATGAGATGAAGTTGCCCCGGCTACTGGCTGGGATAAGCCTGTCTTGGCAACTTTTTTTGACAAATTTTTGTTGTCTCCTATAGGGATCTCTCTATCTGCTTTTGTCTTTCCCTTATAGCTTTTAACATTATGACCAAATCTCTTACATCTTGCACATTTGTTTCTAGTAAGATGTTTTTTCAACATATTGGGGTTCTGATGTGAATCTCTTTTTTCCCATTTTCTTTGGCCTTCTCGCATGTCTCCTTAGTTATGGTGGCTAAATGGGTTTAGAATCAATCCTTGGCCATAACATTGGTCCATTAATGGAGTAAATAATTTGCTAATAACACTTTATATATGTTTCCTTGCTACAAAGTCAAAAGAAGAAGATGTTACAGTCAATAAAATGTCAGCTATATATACAAGATGATATCACAAGTTTGATATTTATTTATCGTAATAGTGCACATATTCCTCTAGGTTATGATTGCACTAGGCTATTACAGCTACTAAATGATAACAAAGAATGCCAGTAACATCCCATAATCTATATGAGCAAGTCTTTTTACCCAGATTCACAACAAATCTATCAGGCTTTCTCTCAACCTCAAAAAGTGCACACTTATCATCCCTAACCCAAATTAAAGTCCAAGCATTGCTTTAACCTTTCATGTCTTCTAAAATACCATAATTTTAGGACATAATGTTCCTTTATATCTCTTTACTCTTTTCCTATTTTTTATGAACATCTCAATCAGGTAGTATCTTATGTCTTCACAAAACTAAATTATTGGCTTATCCCTATATTCAAGAATGGCCTTATTGAAGGCTTCACACATATTGTTTACCTGCAAGTGGCATTTTCTATGAGGAGAGAAGGCAGATTTGGTCCATTGTGAAGTTAGAAACTCCATCAAGTGCATCCAAGCCTTCTCATCAGTTTTTTGGATCTCATCCATGATCATTTGAAATTCTGCTATAGTAATGGCTCTTATAGCATCTTACATGAGAATTTTAAGTCATCTCTTGGAAATTTTTTGGTGAAATTTAAGCACATATGTTTGACACAAAATCTATATTCAACCCCTTCATGCAAAAAAGCAATAATGTAATCCAAGCCTTACATAACCTGCAAAAATAAAAGGTAAGGAATATTTTCACAAGCAAAAATTATAAGATTTTTAACAAAAGCAATGTGTAAGAAGTCACCTCTTGTTAGTCTAAAATAAATGACTAGTTGTGTTTAGCAACATGGCCTATGTCATTCAATAACAAGTCTAAAAACCAACCCCACGAGTCTTTATTTTTTGACTTTGCAATTGCAAAAGCAATTGGAATTATTTGATTATTTCTATCTTTCCCTATAGCTGCAAGTAGATGTCCAATATGGACTCTTTTAAGGAAAAAGCCATCTAGACCAATCAAAGGCCTATAATGATTTACAAATGCTTTCTTAAGCTTTCAAAACAGATATACATTTTCTCAAAGTTTGGTAGCATATCTGCACTTGGCTTGCCGGCATTGATGATTGCAAAGCTACCTTTGTTACTCCTAAGTAATTCAAGCTCATAGCTTCTAAGTTTGTTTTATTGGTCTTCCGCTGAACCTTCAACCAACTCCAATGTCTTCCTTTTAGCTCTATATGTATACCCTTTTGTTTAAATGTACACCTTATTCCTTCTTTGCATCACTCTATATTGTCTTGTAGTTTACATCTAGATTTTCCTTGACTATATCTATAAACATCTTAGCCAAAATTTGGTTTTGGCCTAAGGATTCCTAAACTATCTTGGATATGTATAGACATCATCTAAGACTTTTATTTGCCATACTTATCTATAAATGTCTAAGCTAACCCTAAGGTAATATAGGCAACCATCCCTACACCTCATAACCAACCTCTTTTTGTTGTATTTATCTATCCACACAGGCTTACCTTGGCAAAGCTCATAAGTTTGCATAACTTCCTTTGCAATTTGCTTAGTTGCAAAGTCAAGCCCAAGCTTGAATTTCACTTGCTTCCCATCAATTGACATCTTAAATCTAGGAAACTTTTTAAACTTAGGCTAAATGTCTTGTTCAACCCCATATCCATTAGCATTGTCCTCTATTTTAGACACATCAAGATTGATTAACTTCTCAGAATCCCCATCCTCATCTATCTACTTAGCTTCAAGTATTGTGATTTTGGGTATTTGCCTTCTCCTTTGTTTCACACCTTGTTGTGTTGCTTCTCTATTTTCTTCATTATTTTGTTGCCTTTCATTTTCTTCATTTGTCTTTTCTCCTGGTCTAGGCCACTATGGTGTTTTTAGCTCTCTTTCAAACCCACCATCATCTAGGTTACCCCAATCCCAGTTTTCATTATACTCATTGTCTTCAAGGCCCTCTAATTTAACAAATTCATAAAATTCTTCATCACTCTGACTAGATTCTTCTATTTCTTCCACTTGAACATTACCTTCCAACATATTACCATCATTCTCTTATTCACCCTAACTTCAACAACTACATCACCTTTATCACCATTCTTAGCATAAGCATCACCTACAGTAGATGCATCACTTATATAAGGAATGGCTACATCTTCAAGCAAATTAGGACAGTCAACATTATGCTCTACATATACTTCCACATATGCATGACCTTCTACAACTACAATCAACTCTTTTACAATGTCATCCCCTAAAAAAGGTCTTCTCCCAACTTCTAATATTTGTCCTAACACTTTCCACCACATAATTCTATATGAATTATAATTGAAAGAGCCAACTAGTTGGTCCACAACTAAAAAATAGAATTGGCCTCCATCTATTTTCTTAATCTCTTAAACTTTTCCCCCAACATAGTTCAGTAAGAAAATTTTCCTATGGTGAATGATAAGATCAAAAAACTGTGTTTCTGTTACTTTACAATGTCATAAAAATTTTAATTAAAAATATTAATTAATATCTTAATTAATCATTATTCAATAACAAATTAATATTAATAAAAATAAATAAAATTATAAATTAACGTAATTTTTTTCATGATATCAAACAGTCAGTATCAGTTAAAAGGAATCAGTATATTATCTAAAAGTATGATTCCAAATACAAAAGATAACAAACAATAAGAGGCCACTATTTGTCTAAAAATGCTTATGCTTTTTGTAATAACTTCACAAAACCCCAAAAATTCTTAACTTACTATTGTGAAATAAAGAACCCCACCAACCACTTTGACTCTACAGTAATACAACATGCCAACTTGTGAACATAAACATAAGCCATGTATAGAAGTGCATTTAACAAAAAAATAAATAAATAAAACTTACTTTGATGTGTACCTTGGTGGATCCTGGAAGCAATGATTCCAGCTTTCATTGCTTGAAAACATCAATCTATTCTCCCTCTTTTTGCTTTTGCTCTCTAGAAACAAACAACCGTTGTTGTGTTTAGAAAGAGGAAAATTTGAATTAGGGCACAAAAGGTACAAAAATTGGGCTTTCGCCAGGCTGATTTGGTTTTGAAATTCAAATTCACGATTTCATTTTGTAATTTTTGTTTAGTATTTAGTTTCTAATGTGGTAGCCCTGCATTACAGTCAGGATTGACATGGAAATGCCCTATTGGATTTAGGATTGCCAATAGGTCATTTTGTTTGCACTTTGACGGAAACCATTAAAATGGATTAGATATGTTCAATTTTGATGTTTATGAGGATCAAAATAGAATAAAAATTTTTGGGAGGATCAAAATTGATCAAAGTGTATATTTGAGGGACCAAAATTGGAATTAAGCCAATTTTCAAATGTTATATATTCATTGTTTATTATATTCAATGCTTAAATTTAGGAGTGTCAAAATGGATACATATTCATGAATCCATTTAATCCATCTAACTTTGAATTTATCCAAATTCATCCATAGTTTTTAACGAGTTAAAATATATGGGTATAATGTTTATTCATTAACAAAAAGATTATTAATGATCCATCAATGATTATCCATTATTCATCTGCCTTAATATTTTTATTTAATGATTAAAATAAATATTTAATAAAATAATCATTAAAGATTCATCTACACCTCGTATTATATCACATTATAAATATTTTGTCATTTTAATACAAACAGTATAATTTTTCATTGACTTTATTACATTTATTATTTAGATAATATTTTAAAATTTGATAGAACCATATATAAGAGTAGAATTAAGTTGGGTTAAGTTACACTTTACCAAAAATAAGTTAGGCTTACATAAAAAGCTAAGCCTAAACCTATTCTATTTTATATATAAAAGTATATAGGTTGGCTTGATACGCTAATGGACTATGTTTTATTTAATATGGCCTAACATAATTTGTGAAACAATTTAAAAGTTAGACACTAGCCTATTCTATTTTACAAATAGGCTATGCCTAGATATGTCAAATGAATGATTTGAATGAATTTAAATTGAGTTATTAACATATAAATTGACAATGATTCATTTATCCATATATGACTCAATTAAAAATTTATATGGGTTATGGATTGACCTATGACCTATACATAAAAGGTTAGACCTAATCCATTAATTCACTCATTTAACAATCATTATTTTTATTATTTTATTCTATTATTTTATTATTATTATTTTTCTTACCATTACAACTTTATTTTGCAGTCACCATTAAATTTTTTTACTATTAAAATTCTAAGTTATATTTTAACCTCATCATTAAAAAATAAATTTTAAGTATTTAAATTTTAAATTATATTTTAAAATATTTTATCTGCACTACAAAATTGAAAGGATTAATAAAGAATAAAATATTTTTTATTGTTATACTTTTTTCCCTCAAAGTTTTTCTACATATTACACATACATGTATAAAAATAAAAATTGAATAAATGTAATGCAAAATTGGCATTTATTTAAAAAAACTTAAAAAGTTACTACAACAAATAACTAATCATTAATATTTAAATAGAAAAAACTAAAATTACATATACTACATAAACCGACATTAATTGACTCTTGAAAACATTTTAATTACAACTATATTTATAAAGATCAAAATGTTAAACATATCATCTTTTTTTATCATACAGAAGGTGCAAACATAATTTTTTTTTATCTTATTAAAGTATTAAATATAAATATAAATGGATAAACGGTCATCTATGGGTTGACCCAACATAGCCCTTATTTAACATGATCAATAATAACTCAATCTATAGTTATCTAAAAACTAATATGAATGAATATGGATGAGTCAAAATAAAGATAGATATGAATAGCTAAATAGATATATGTCACAATTGCCAAGTCTATCGACAAGTGTGACTATATCAAGGTTTTGGCATTTTTGATTTTATATTTATTTTTTATTTAATTTATTGTAATATTTTCTTATTTAAAAATTTTTATTTTGAGTTTTAAATAAAAAATTAAATTAGATAGACCATAAATATTCATAATGAATCTTTAATGACCCTCATTAAATGGCTTGGTATTATATACATCTATTTGATCAGTTAAATATTATAGATAAATTTGGATTGATGAAAAAATTGATAAATTAGATGGATTCATGATATTTATCTATTTTACCACCCGTGATTATGTCGCTGGGGCTATTGGCCAAATATGCAGCATGGGATTAATTTGATAAATGGTGGATGAAGATTGGATATTAAAAATAAAATGTAAAATATGTGAAACTAAGTAAGTTAATAAAATATGTTTTTGAACATTAAATATGAAACATCATTTGAAAAATTGTCTCTCACACGAAAATTAAAAAAATACTATTGCTATAAATGACAAATATAAATTAATTAAAATATTAAGGTAAAAGTTAAAATATAATTTTAAAATTTTCAATGATTAGAAAATTTCTAATACAAGTAGCAAAACAATGATAGTGATAAAAAGATTAATATAATAAAAAATAATATCAATAAAAATGTTAGAATAAAATAATATAAAAATAATTGATAGTTAAGTAGATGAATTGATTAATCGAATTTTACTTTATATATATATCATAGATAAATATATGATCCATAAAAAAAAAATTAGTTAAATAATAAATAAATAAATAAATAACTCACAATTCATCCATTAAGGACCAATTCAATTCCACTCACTATCTATTTACCGCCTTTGGTATTATCAAACACATCAAGCAAGCAACTGCCTTTTTAATTTCTTCTCATATCATTATTGATTACCAATTTTTTATTCTCTCTGGCAGATAAAGGCTCTCACCGACAATAAATTTTTATGAATATAATATGCTATTATATTAGTACAAATTGAACAAATAATCTTTTTCTCGTGTCTTATTGGTTGAATAAATTTTTTTCTACGCCTTTTCCTCAATAAAACTAGTTTTGAAATTTGAATGAAATCAATAATTAAAGAAAGAAAGTGAAAAAAAAAACCATTATTAATTCAATGTATATCCGATATTATGCACATAAGTAACTGCAAAATAGTCCTCACGCTTTTTTAAGAAGCATTTATAAGCTGCATCCATAAAATTTGTGACGGTACTCTTGTCAAGGAGTTTAGTTCTTCTTAACAAATTAAATAAAAATATTATTTTTGTATGAAAATGAGATAAGTAAATTATGATTATTATATATTTGCATTGATAAATATCATTAAAATATAAAATTATATGATTTTTTTAAATAATTACATAATTTTTTAAATAATTATGTGATATTTAATCATATTTTAATTTTAATTATTAATATAAATTTTAATAAATATGATTTAATTCTTTTAATCTAATTTTGTATAAAAATAACACTCTTATCTAATATGTCAATTTTTGTTTAATGTGAATCCCACTCCCCGTATCTTGGTTCACTGGCCAGAAATGAATCTTGCTCATGATATGATTTTTTTCTGACGTTAGTAGGGAACCAATGAGTATTGTAAGATCCACTGCCATAATAATCTAAAAAAGGCTTAAATCCATAGCATTGAGTAGAGTGATCAAAGAAACTGAAAATGGGAGGGCCTAGTGCCCCCATCCAGGATTCACAGACCCATATGGAGTTACAATTGGTGCACATGTAATGACATAAATCTCCTCGCCCCAATTAAAAATGTTGCAATTGCCCTTACTTCCAAGAGGAAATTTGGTTTGGGATCGGACACACGTGTAAAATATTATTTTTATAAATATATTTTTATATATATTTAAAAGAATAAATATGTGGCATTAATATATTTTACTATTATTTATGTGATAGTTTTTATTAATTAATTATTGAAATTTTTTTAACTATAAATATCTTTATTAAAAAAATAAAATATTAAATATATCATCTTTTTTATCCTATACAAATATTAAATATATCAATTTTTTATCCTTTTAAAATATTAAATATAAATATAAATGTATAAATAATTATTTATGAGTAAATTTTTTAATCTTATTTAACAAAATCAATAATAATCTAATTATCCAAAAATTAATATGGATGGATATAAATGAATTATAACAAAAATGAATATAAATGTATATAAATATAAATGGATAAATGATCATTTATGAGTTGATTTATGACTCTTATTTAAAAAGATCAATAATGATCTAATTATCCAAAAATTAATATGGATGTATATGAATGAATCATAACTAAAATAATTATAGATGTATAAATGAATATAAATCACAATTGTCAAGTCTATCATGTGTGTAACTGTGTTAGGATTTTAGGATTTCTGATTTTACTTTTACTTTTATTTAATTTAATATAATATTTTCTTATTTTAAAAATTATTTTAAGTTTTAAATAAAAAATTAAGTTGAATGGATCATAAATATCTATAAATAAATCTCTAATGACTCCTTCATTAAACAAATTAACATTCTAGCCATTAATTTGATTTGTTAAATATTTAGATAAATTTTAATTGACCTAAAAAAAATGAATTAGATAGATTCATAAATATCCATCAATTTTACTACACGTGACTATGTCGTTGGGGACTTATAGGTAAAATAACTTTTGCCGTATGAGATCAATTTGGTAAAATGGTGAATAAAGATAAGATATCAAAAGTAAGATGTAAAATATATGGAACAAAATAAATTAATAAAGCATGTTTTGCGACATTAAATATGAAACATCACTTGACAACCCTCAAAAAAAAAATAAATAAATAACTATTTATGCTATAAATGACAAACATAAATTAATTAAAAATTTAACATAAGAGTTAAAATATAATTTTAGAATTTTTAAATAATGATAGTGATAAAAAAAGAAGGTAGTGATGAAAAATAATATTGATAAAAATATTAGAATAAAATAATATAAATTTAATTATAGGTAAATAAATAAATTGATGGATTGTGTCTTGTTCTTTATGTATGTAATATAGATCAATTTATGACTCATATAAAATTTTAATTAAATCATAAATAAATAAATAAATTATGATTTATCCATTAACAATTTGATTCAATTACATCCAAACCATACATTTATACATTTCAAAACTAAAATTTTTAATGTTATCAAACGAGAAACTACCTTTTTAATTTCTTTTCATATCATTATTGATTACCAATTTTTAATTCTCTCTAGCAGGTAAAGGCTCTTACCAACAATAAATTTGTATAAATATAATATGCTATCATATTAGTAAACAATGAACAAATAATCTTTTTCTTATGCCTTTTTGGTTGAATGAATTTTTTCTACGCTTTTTCCTCAATAAAACTAGTTTTGAAATTTGTATGAAATCAGTAAGTAAAGGAAGAATGTTAAAAGGAAAAAAGAACATTATTAATTCTAGGTATGTCCTGTATTGTGCACATAAGTAACTGCAAAATAGTCCTCACTCTCAGTTGAGAGGCATTTATAAGGTGCAATGATAAAATTTCTATGCTTCTAAATCATAATTGTTAAATTTTTATAATAATGAATAGAATTGAAACATAGAATCATGTAATTTTCTTAAAATAATCACGTAACTTTTTAAATGATTATATAATCTTTATTTATATTTTAATTTTCATCATTATGACAATATTTGATGATATTTATTTTTTTTATTGTTATTCTCATAAAAAAATAATATCCTTATTTAATATTTCTAGTTTTCTAAATGTGAATCCCACTCCCCGTATGTTAGTACACTGCCCATGAATAGAAATGAATCTTGCTTATGATCTTATCCTTAATTAGTAGGGAACGAATGAGTATTGTAAGGTCCACGGCCCATAACAATCTAAAAAAGGCTAAAATCAATAGTATTGACTAGAGTGATCAAAGAAACTGAAAATCGCAAGGCGCAGTGCCACCATCCAGGATTCACAGAACCATGTGCAGAGTCATAGTTGGTGCACATGTAATGACATAAATCTCCTCGCCCCAATTAAAAATATTGCAATTGCCATTGCTTCTAGAGAGGAAATTTGGTTTAGGGTGGGTAAAATACACGTATAAAATATTATTTTTATAAATATATTTTTCTATGTATTTAAGAGAATAAGTATGTCTTATTAATGCATTTTGTTGTTATATTTATGTGAATAGTTTTTATTTATTTTTTTGATAATATATTCACAACAAAAAACAATACTTTTGCACAAGTTTTATATTGTGACATACTGTATAATATATTTTTTACTTATTTTATTTTATTGTATCATAAAATATTATTAATCTAATATTATATTAATTTAAGAAAAAAATTAATATGAAATTTGATTGGAAGAATAATATGATAATTTAAAGAGATAAATTGCTTAACACATGTACATAATTATGTGAGATAACATTGTGATTTGAACCACCACCCCTGGATGTAGGTAGGAACTATGTTGAGCAGCTGGCCAAGAGTAGCTCTCTCGACTTCTTGTTGAAGAAGGCACAGTAGTTGCAAAGGACCGGGTTTTACACCAAGATATTCAAGGTAGCTTCCACTATTCAAAGCCCAAATATGTATGTAATTGGAATCATTAATCTAACATGCCGTATTAAACAAATCTCTTTGTTGCCTATGGATTTTTTCAACACAAAAAATTAAAAAAGAGAAATATAAGACATAAAAGTTAGGTAAACTAACCCCTTACAAGTGTTACACTGGAAATTCTATTAGTTTACCTTGCATTTCTCAAAGCAAGGATCCCACGGAATCAAAGAATCAAAGTTTAGGTCCACCCTATGAAAAATCTCTACCTTGTATTTCAAACTTCTATCCAATTTGAATTTCTTATGTCTCTCCACCAATGGCTTTTCACTTTAAGTTTCACTACAAGAAAATCACGATTTTTCAATGAAATATTTCAACAGATTAAATTTCGTTGGAATATTCCAACGGAGTTTACCACGGATTCAGAAATCCGTTGCATTAGTCCAACGAATTTTCCCACGGATAGATGATTCGTTGGAATTATTCCAACAAAAATATGTATCCGTTGCATAATCCGTTGAAATATTCTAACGGACTTATTCCGTTGAAATTTTCGTTGGAATATCCTTAAGTTATACGGCGTGTTTTGATTATTTTTTAATTCTAACGGAAATTTTCCGTTGTAATTTTTGAAACCCTTATAATCGTCCCCAAATTCATTTTCTGCAGATTCGCGCAGCAACAGAACCGCGCAGCAGCAGCTCCGTCCCGTCGTCGTCCGCAGCGCAACAACCCGTCCGTCGTCCGTAACAGCCCACCGGTCGTCCGTCGTCGCCACTTGTTCTAGTATCAAGGTACAAGGATTTGTCCGTTGGTTTTGGTATTTTTTTGTATTTTCCGATTCTGTGGTTCTCTGTTTAATTTTTTTTTTTTTTTTTTTGCAAATTTTCTTGTGTGTTTGCTACATGTTGGGTATTTTTTGTAATTTGCCTTAAATTTTTTTTGATGTTTTTATTTTTATCTCTCTTTTCCGGATGTTGCTTTTCTGCGTAGGTGTATGAATATTAGTATAATTTAGATGGTGATTATTGTTTGTTGTAATTTAGATGATGATTAAATTTTTTTTGAATAACACCAATAGTATAAGGGTTATGTATAGTATAGAATATGCA
>JANHAO010019146.1:0-13329 GCA_026873985.1 Saraca asoca
CAAGATGTTGTTCTTCCATATTATGGGAAACTGGTAGATATTATCAAGCTCAATTACTATGGAAGATATGTCACCCTCTTTAAATGTATGTAAGCTAACACCACAATGATAGAGGCTTCAGAAAGGATGCTTGGGGCTTTCATATAGTAAATTTCAATAGATTGATTCACACTGGTGAACGAGAAGAGCATGAGCCTTTCATCTATGCATTATAAGCTCAGATGGTTTATTTTGTAAAGGATTATATATCTCCAAAGTGGAATGTTGTTGTTCATCCCAAGCCAAGAGACTTATATGACATGGATGAATTTAAGGATAATGATATGTGTGAGCATGAACCATTTACTAAACAAGAGCTAAGCAATTTTTTTGAGAATAATGATGGACATATTCAGTTGGCAAGGGAAGAGGAAGATGATCATATGGAAGGCCTTAATCTAGTATCTAATGTCAAGGAAGATGAGGATGTGTCAGAATAGCCTTCTTTCAAAATACTTCTTTTTTTTGTGTGGTTTTTCTCAACGTTGAAATACTTAGATTCTTAATTTGTAAGTTGTCATTAATCATGATTTGTCTCAAAGTGGAAAGACTTAGTTTGAGAATTTAAATGTATATTTGTATTATTTGTGGTTTCTCTTGATGTGACTAAAATTGGTTTAACATTCTTGTACAATGTGCTAATACATACTACTTTACAATATGTTTTGTAAAAATGCCTAAGTCGAGACGTCCAAGAGTTTGGGGCACACAGGGAACATCTGGTACCCACCCATACAGCCCATCCAACCTACCTACTCCACACAAACCACTTAGTCCACACAGTTATAGCCCATTCAGCCCACTCAGCCCACACACTTCACACAACCCACATAATCCTAGCATTCACAGCCCACCCAACCCACTCATCTCACTGGACCCACACAATCCACACATACTTAGCCTATACAGCACACTCTGCCTACCTAGGACATGAAGCTTACTACTCATGTAGGTGATGAGATGAATGATGAGCTATATGATGCTCATTTTGGTGATGCAATGAATGATGGGCAAGCTGAAGCTTCTGGTGCTAGGAAGAGTTGGCCCATAAGTGGTTGGCAATGCAATGTGATAAGTAACTATAATATATTATTTTCTTATGTATTTGAGTTAATATTGCACTAATATTATATACTTCTTTCAACAGATAAGGACAGTGTAGTCAAGGTCAAAAAGCTTTGGGTTGATCAAGTTTGGAGCTTGGACAGAGAGAAAATACTATTTGGGATGGACAATCTTGGTTGGCCTATAGGAGAGGAAAGAGGTATTTTTTTAGGTGCAATGAGTCATCTGACTAGGACTAAATACACTATAGACTACAAGGCCTGGTCAGACATACTAGACTCAATTAAAGACGGTGTCTTCAATAGATTAGTGATGGTATGCAATAGAACTACCTTGGTATTTACAATTCATATTTCATTTTGATCCTAATGGATTTTTTTTGTCACATCCATATTTTTAATTTGAGAATGATGAAATGGCCAAGTGGCTCACTAATCAAATAATTGGAAAGTAGTGGAGAGATTTTAAAGGAGTTTTGTACAATAAACATTATGACCTAGTTTGACTTTAGAGCAAAATATTAAACAAAATTGCCCCAAGGGCATTACAAAAGAGCAATGGAGAAGTTTGGTCCTGATCTAGGATAAACAAAAACACAAGGTTAGTAGTTTATTTAATTCTAGTATCTAAAAATTATAGAATTTAATTATGTATGTACCGATGGCTGAATGAGTAATTGAGTTTCTTTATATAGGAAATGTGTAGGCAAAATGCACGAAATAGAAGCAAGCAGACCATTCCTCACATTGTGGGGTTAAAAACATTTGTGTGGATAAAGGATGAAATAGTAGTATAGCCATCTAATTTAAATGAATACAATTAAGATTTGCTTATGAAATAAACTTTTTTTTTTTTGCTTATTTATATGACAGGAGGAGGAGAGACAAGGTTTTGTTGGATGGGCAGAGTTGTAGGATGCTATTCATAGGAGAAGTGATGGCTTATATATGAAAGATGAGGCAAGGAGCATAAGGGTAAACTTTATTACTTTCAAAATAGTGATCAATTGATATTTATGAGTGGGTGCATTCCACCTCAGTTGTCCAGTCAGCCACCTGCTGACCAACAGGTATTATGCATAAAACTTGGTCAAATTTGTTATTCCAACTGCATGAATACTTGCATTTGGTGATACGTTCCTGCTTGTTGCCAAATATGAAGTTTTGTTGATGTAGATATGCATGCAATACTATATATGGATGCCTTGCATTCTAGTGTAATCTGCCTTCAGTTTGGAAATAAGCTTTAAGTTTTTGTTCACTGCCAAATATGAAGTTTTGTTGATGTAGATATGTAGGCAACACTGCATATGGATGTCTTGAATTATTGTTTTTTGTTTTTAGCCTTGAGTGTCAAAGACATTAGTAATTGAATTGCTGTTTTTTCTACATAATTGGACCAATTTCTGTAAAATTGAATTGCTGTCTTTGTAATTGAATTGCTATTTTTCTGCATAATTGGACCAATATGATGTTTGGTTTCTGCATATGTATGCCAAACTATGGTATAATTGTACTAGTTTATGGGTAATTTAATTGTTATTTTTTGTCTTTGGCCATGAGTGTCAAAGACATTAGTAATTGAATAGTTATTTTTTCTACATAATTGGACCAATTTTTGCATAATTGAATTGTTATTTTTCTGCATAATTGGACCAATATGATGTTTGATTTCTGCATATGTGTGCCAAACTATGGTATAATTGTGCTAGTTTATAGGTAATTGAATTGCTGTTTTCTGTCTTTGGCCATGAGTGTCAAAGACATTAGTAATTGAATTGCTATTTTTTCTACATAATTGAACCAATTTTTGAATAATTGAATTGTTGTCTTTCTAATTGAATTGCTGTTTTTTTGCATAATTGGACCAATATGATGTTTGGTTTCTACATATGTATGCCAAACTATGGTATATTAATTGTGTTAGTTTATGGGTAATTGAATTGCTATTTTTTTTTTGCATAATTGGACCGATATGATGTTTAGTTTTTGCATATGTATACTAAACTATAGTATAATTGTGTTAGTTTATGGGTAATTGAATTGTCGTTTTCAAACTAGAATTTTGCTAAACTATAGTACAATTAAATTGCTATTTTTGCATGTCTTAATTCTTAAGTAATTCATCAGTCTAAGATGTTCTTTTTCTTTTTTTCGTTTCAAGAGGGGGTTGATGTTAATTTGGAAGATCAATTTTCACCTGTATATACAAGAAGATTTTCAAAAGGGAGTAATCAAAATAGAAATGCCACTAATCCTGGCTAATCTTCTTAGGTTTCATTGTATTTTTGGTTTTAAACAGTTTTTGACTGGAATGTAAAAGTTGATTGATCTTATAACTTTTGGTTATACCTTTGAATATTTTATTTGAATGAACGTCATTTTATTATATTTGAATGAATGTCATTTTTATTACACCATGGGTTTGCATTTTTATTTTATAGGGATAATTAGTGTTATTAATTAATAGAATGAACAAATTGAATGACTTGAAATTTTTTTAAAAAAATATTACAAAAATTTAGCGACGATTAAAGAACCGCTGCAAAATTAAATTAATTGCCACTAAATTAAATTGAAAATATTTTAAAAAATATTAGCAATAGTTAAATAGTTATCGCTAAATTAAATTGTAAATTTTTTTAAAAATATAACAGTGATTAATTAACCGTCGCTAATGTTAACCTAGCGCTATGTTTTTTAGTGGTTCTCGTAACTACTGCTATTATACTCTGTGACGGTTCAAATCATCACTATATATATTACGTAACTATCACTATGTTAATGGTTTTTTTGTAGTGTACTTAAATAATAGTTTATTTAATTATGTGTTTTTTTTTTATGAATTTTTAAACTATTATTATAATATTGTTGGGTGTTAACTTAGTATATTAATTTTCATATAACTTCCAACTCATTTCTATGTATAGAATTAATAAAAATTAAATTAATAATACAACTTACTTTGAAGTTTGGTCTAATTATACTCACACATTTTGATTTTTAAAAATATACAATTAATTTCCTTGAGGTTTCCTAACTTGTTAAAATACAACCATAATAGTATTAAAATTTTTATTATCACGATAGAATTAAAAATATCTTTCTAACTAATGAGTTATTGCATAATAATTATATACTTATGCAAATTCCCAAATTGTAAACTGAGCAATTAATGTACCTCATAAGTTTACCACATTTTTATAACTTCATTAACAAAATTTTATAATGCAACTTTTTAATTTTTTTTTTGTGTTCCTAAATTTAAGACATATATGTATTTACAAAAATGCTTTCAAATATGTGTGGAGAGAAAAAGAATATTGTTGGCCCAACTTGCGATTAAAATAGATGCAATAAAGCATATATGAGTTTCTATTAGAAATAAGGTTCAATTAAATATTCAACCCTTCTTAATTTTAATTTAGTCTCTAATTAAAATGCTTTTTCTTTGTAATTATGCCATGCAGTTTTTTTTATTTTAAAAAAACAATAATTAGGTTTAATTCATGCTTAATTCATTGCATTTGTAACAATCTAATTTAACTATATATAATCATGACATTTGTTTGATCTTACACTTTAAGGAACACCAACTATGAAGCAATTGGGTGATGGAATGGTGAAGTCACTTGCATGAGATCGTCGGTTTGATCTCGGCACCGACATTATTTAAAATAAAAAATGTGTGTATTGTTCCGTGTTTACTTGTTGAAAAGAAAAGAAAAGCTAGTGTGCAGCCAGGGTTTTCAACCAGAGCTCCTGGAAGGAAAATGAGGACAAATCCTCCCAAAAGAAAAGAAAAATCCAAAACTAAGAATTAATCAATGCCACTGCTGTTCCAAGAAAATATCTACAAATTTGACTACTTCATACTTATTAGTCAATAATAAATGCATAAATAAATAAAAATACATATTAATCACAAAATTTATTTTTCAATACTAAGAATTATAGTCGAAATATAATTCTAATAGTAAAAAGCTAGCTTATTAAAATTTAAATAAAAATATTATAATATCTATTTTTTAAGCGCAGTCAAGATATCAGTACAAGATAATGTTGGAATAAATATATTAAATTAGGGTTTGATTTTTCTAAAGTGCAAAATGCACCTTGATAATAAAGTGGATCATTATAATTGTTAATGATATAATTAAAGAAGTGGATAATTATAAATCTAAAAATTATATTTTTAATTACTTATTATTGATTAAATTCTGATCTGTTAATTTTTTTTACTAACGGAGAAGATGCTTCACTTTATTTTCTAAAGTACACTGGATCAGAGGAGCAAATCCACTAAATTAATTCATTTACGGATGGAAGAGTGGCTTTTTTTTTTTTTTTAAATGTAAAACCCAGAAGAACTAGAGTTGGTAAGATTGTTTTCTTTAGCTAACCGTTTCATACAATAAACCACTGTCGGTTGAAAAAGAAATGAAGAAAGTTACGTACCCTTGTAGAATTGCTGGTAAATGTGAGGGAGCTCAGCAAGAAATTTGACGATGAAAGTGCTAGCAGCACTGGCATTGTCATGGCCTCCAATGAGCAGACCAAGAATCTTATCGGCAATATCCATCTCATTCATATGCTGTCCGTTAACATCGCCTGTGAGCAACATGTGAGACAATATGTCTTGGTCTTACCTTGAGTCAAATCAATCTGCCTTTGCCTGATGATGGCTAAGAGCTCCTTTCTGATGAACTTGGAGGCTTTAATGGCATGGCTGAAGGAAGTATAAGCTAACATAAGCTAAAATAGTCTATAATTTCTAGATGATTGATATATGCCGATTGATCACTCTAATTGAAATTAACTTACACACAATGTAGACTAAACCGATCAATAGACTATAGTTAATCAATCGGCCTAGTCGTAGAATTTGATTGATGGAAAGCTTTGTAGTCAACTACCTAACTGACACATGATAAAAAGCGTGATTAAACCTGCATGAACAATGTAACAGTAATAATTGCTTCGCAAAATTCCTGCTAATGCTACCAATATGTTGGAAACATTAGTAGCACTTCATTCATCTAAGACCATGCTAGTTGACATGTTCAACACTTATAAATATTGAGAGATATTTTTTCTTTAGATCTATCTTAACTACTCTAATAAAACTTGGCTAAAATATTGACTTGATCATCAGAGCGTGCTCCGTGGACCACTTTTGTTATGTGTGTTGACTTTGCTCTACTTGTAGGTTATTCCTTGGCTTCACTTGGTTTTGTCGATCAACCTTACCAGTCAAAGAGTTTCATTTCATGCCATTTGTGGCTTTTCCGGCCACCATTATGTCTCATCGCTCTTATTCATAATCTTCTGAAGCTCCATCATCAAATAGATGTCATCATCATGAGCAGGCTAGAGACAATTACCATAGAGTTTGGATGGTAGAAGAGGCTCATTGGCTCACTGGAAAGCTCGAGCACAATGCACTGGTGGAGTAGGTTCGTAGTTGCACGACGAGTTGGATGCCTTCTGTTGTGCTTGAGTGCGGTTCACTTTGCCTCCACCACCTCCTTCTTCTCTGAGCCCTATCTTCCAAGAAGTTAACCTAATCACTTCATCTCTATCGCAAATAGTTACATTCCACTACATTCTGAACCCCACTAATTTTAGCTACCTCCTGCACTACCTTTGCAACAATAGCCTTTAATCCCTACCCTCACTCTGCCAATGACAATTATGGAACATCTATTCTCAAACCCTTATCTCCACTTCATATAAACTTCCCAAATTCAAACTTCAGTGGGGCCACTTATTCCTAATGTTTCCTTTGCTCTGCTTCAAATAGATGACGTCTACCACCTTATTATCCGTATTCATGAACTCTATGACCTACTCAACCCTACCATGGACCTCACCCAAACCTCCAAGTAGCTATTTGCCTTGCCAGGAGTTTAGTGGCTGTGATGGTCGCTCCCTTGCTTACTTCAAACCAGCAACACACGTAGACCAATATGATGGAACAATGAACCCATAAGAGCATTTAGAAGCATTCCAAGCATAGATGCTATAGTCTGGTGCTCTAGATGCTATTATCTACAAAGCTTTCCCTACCACCCTTAAAAAAGTTGGCTTATGATGGTTTACTACCCTACCTTGGTAGTTGATTGACAATTTCCATCAGCTTGTTGAGGCATTTTCTACACACTTTTCTACTGGCTGAGTCCTTAGGAAAACATTAGCTATTTTGGTTAATTTTCAGCAAGGGTGGCGTGAGACCCTTAAGGAGTACTTGGCAATGCTTTAGCATTAGACATCCAGGACCTTAATGAGGGGGTGGCCATTGATTAGATTAGTGCAGCCTTTGTTTAGGCATTTTTCCCTTTCCTTGGCCAAAGACATTGCTATCTCCCTTTCAGAGCTTTTGGCTAGGGCTGAAAAATACATTAATGTTGAAGAAGTCAATATCACTTGGCGACAGGTGGAGCCTATGCAGTTTGATAGCATACCCCCCAAGGAAAGACCTTTTGAAAGGGAGAGAGGGCCTCCTTGAGGATGGTCTAACAAATATGAATTACTGAATGCACTCATAAATAGTATAGTGCAAGATGTTAGAGCAGTTGAGTTGATGAAGTTCCCTTTGCAGAAATGTGGGAAATTTTCCCCAGTAGACCAATCCAAGTTTTATAAATTCCATGAAGACTACAAGCATAACACTGATGAATGTATCACTTTGAAAGATGAAATTGAAGCACTTATAAGGCAAAGGAATTTGTTGAAATATAAGAAGTTTTAAGCAAGTGAGGGGAAGCAAGACATAGAGAAAGGGACCATTCTCCCTAAGCTAGTCGATCAGAGAGTAAGCAGGAGGGGACAACATTTCCTTTGTTGGGAATGATAGAGACAATTGTTGGAGGGTTCGCTAAAGGAGGAAGTTCCACGAGCACAAGGAAAAAGGCATCTTAGAGTGGTAATGGCAATAGAAGGGAAAAGGAGAAAGGAGTAGTATGAACCAATTTGTTTCACAGAGCAAGATTTCAGAGACATTGACAGGGACCATGAAGACCCGATGGTTATTTCAACTCTACTACACAACTTTGTCATCAAAAGGATCCTCATTGATTAGGGAAGTTCCACTAACATTTTATATTTGCATATTATTGATGCCTTGAATATTCCTCACAGCATTTGTAAGCCTTACATAGGCTTTTTGATTGGGTTTGCAAGAGGACATATGCAAGTGGAAGGAATAGTGACTTTAAGGATGACCTTGGGAACTCGGCCACTGACAAAGAATGTAGATGTCAATTTCCTTGTGGTGGCAACACCTAGCAATGCTATTCTAGGCCGACCATCCTTAAATCAAGAAGGAGTCATTGTCTCTACTCTTCACTTGTTAATGAAGTTCTTGGTAGAGGGAGGAATTGGGGAAGTGCGAGCCAACCAGTTGGTTGCCCAAAAATATTATACAGCAAGTTTAGCTAAAACCTAGGGGAACGTCGATAGGGTGAACTAGTCAGTGGTAGATGAGAAAAATGGTGAGTGCCAAATGGTGGATTCAGTACTTTTGGACATTTGGCATGATGATCCTCGCAAGCTGGAGGCAAGTTTAGATATAAAAGAAGTATGAATTTTTGGGGATCATGATGATAGAGTAATCAAGGTTCACTACAAAAAAAATGCTTAAAATAGTGGTAGTTATGCACTGGAGATAATGGCGGTTTGAATCACTGTCGAGCACAATGCTGGCGGTTGTGAGAACCATTAGAAAATAAAACACTGGGTTGACATTAGCGATGGTTATGTACAACTACTGAAATCATATATGGACTAATTAGTGGTGATTTATTTTTTGGTGGTTAACCACTTCTATTAAATATATTGAAATATATTTAATTAAAAGGTTCAAATGTTTAATACATCACAAATTAGGCAAAATAGTCAAAAGGCCAAAAGTCATAAACATTAACTTTCATATTCCATTCCAAACATCAACAAAAGACAATCAAAACTAAAAGGATTGAGTGTGATCAGTGGCATTACTCCCTCCTAAAGATCTTCTTACATTCATGGTGAAAATTGGTCCTCAACATTAACATCATCCTAACAATATAGTTGTTCATGAAACATTAATATCTACTAAGTATACAACCTTCAAACCAGCAAGCTATTAATCAAAATTGAAAACAAAAGTAAGTATAAAATAAGTAAACCAGAAAAACAATGTTGTATTTGTAAACACACTATGATGTTGTATTTGTAAATAATATATAATATCATAAATATTGCATATATATGTTGTATGTATTTATCTAGGTAACAACCAAGTTCATACCCATAGAGAGATTCATCAAACATAATGCATTTCCTATAATACATCCATTCACATCATTCATACATGATTCCTTTTTTCTGCTTCATCTCCTATTTCCATAATTAGATGGCATCACATAGGTATATGCATTTCCTATAATACAACCAAACTTGAGTCTCTGCTAATTAATATGTTGCCAAGCACTAGAATACACCTCTATCTAAGCTCCCTCTCTTCTGTCCTTATTATATTACTTCAATGCAACCTGTTAGCCAAGTTGCTTGTCTTTTGCCTCACGTGTCAATCTCACCTTAGCAGACAACTTTTCAAATTGTGTGGACAACATTATCGATGGCAATATTGTTTAATTTTTAAGGGGATGTAGCAATCCGTGCCATTGTTTTACTAGTATAGGTTAGCAACTTGTAATAACAAACACTAAACTGGACCAAATCAGTTCAAAAAGAAAGAAAATCAAAGAGATGGGCATAGATGAATGTAGTCCAATGTTCAAGGCAATCTCAGTGTTTGAAGGCATATGCTTAATTTTGGCTTACAAATTGAGTCATATACCATAGAGAGAATTAGGTGAAGATGTAAATTATTGGGTATGGCTTAGTTTGCTTGCCACTGAGCTATGGTTTGATTTTTGTTAGGTTCTATCTAAGCTCCCTCTCTTCTATCCTTATTATATTACTCCATCAGTAATAATATTATTTGCACTATTTTCAACTCCTATCACTTTTTATTGTAAATTCATATTTCTTCATGACAAGAACTAGAAGATTTTAGTTAGAACCATGTCATTCTTTTATTTCATTACCCCAAAAAGGATTTCATCTATGAGCTAAAAAAAAGGTAGCAATAATTATAATTCAACTTTAAAGTATCTAGAAAGATGATTAATTCAAGCTGAAAGTTATGGACTGAGGATGAGAAAATACTATACATGTTTCATTTATGTAAGATAAGAATTTCTTCTATATTTTTTTATTTATAAATTAATTATAGAATATTTGCACATGCTTTTATAGAATTTAATAACACGTTAAAGTTTCAACTGGAAATATTTATACATGCTTCTACAAAATATTAACAAAAATATTCTTGTAAACATATATTTTTTTCATTGTAAACAAGATTTAGCTAGAAACTTACAAAAAAAGAGGCACCACATTTATAAGATATCATATGATCAAACTGTACCTATTGATTAGTAGGTGGCTAAGTGGAAAAATTGGATGGAATGCACCCTCCCATCGCCTTGATGTAGTCCATAATGATATGTATTTGTGCCTGTGTTTTAGCTAACTCTTCTTCAATACAATGAAGTTTATCCTTATCTGATGAAGCTTATCCTAATTATGGTCTAGCTTTAATTTAAGCCTTTCATCTTAATTCACAAGATGGGTGCCGGATGAGACGCTGGAGTGGATGCGATCAAATCTTTGAGAATTGCTCCTAAACACGCTTATGGGACAAACACTCATGCCTGGTCCTTGAACATGGCGTAAGTACTCCTATCCAAACACCTATCCAAAAGCATCATCTACTATTAATGAAAGTTGTGTCTAGTCTCAAGGCTTCTTGCAATTCTTCCTAAGTAAATAATAACACATGTTATGATATCAATTAATCAATGTTTCAAAAGTTATAAAAGTTTTGATTGAATCCTCACCCCTATGCTCATTGCTTTATTGTTCACATACAAGCCATCGCTCTTCCTATGTATGACATCCTATAACTTTGCTTGCCCAATTGGACCTTGTTTTTCCTTTTCCTATCATTTTAACAAAAAAAAAGTTTAACTTAAGCATATATTAATTTTATTCAACTAAATAGGATGGCTATACTACCATTGACCTTTTGTTGTCAAATGTTTTAAACCCTACAATATGTAGAATGGTTTGCTTGCTTCTGTTCCTTGCATTTTGCTTGCAGATTTCTTGCATTAAAAAAAACTTAATTACTACTTTAGCCATTGGTATTTGCAGAGTTAAATTCAATAAGTAATTAATTACCTTATATTTTTGTCTATCACAGATTAGGACTAAGCCTTTCCATTGCTTTTTGGTGACACATGTTATCAGTTGAATTCAGCACTACAAAATGGGTTGGCAAAAGCCCAGAAAGAGCCAAGTCTAACAAAAGGATGAGTTCGCCAGACCACGAGGTCACTGCGCAGAGGACCTCAGCTTGCTAAAGACTCGAGCTCACTAGCCAAACGAGTTCAAGGTAGCAAACTAGCAGCAGCCCCAACTTATGAGCTCGAGCTCGCTAGGACACAGCCTTACCCAGCCAAAAGCTTGTTGGGATCAAGCATAAGGCCAACAAACAACTTGCACCACCATTTTGCAAAATAAGGCCATCAGGCCCCACACACAGAAAGCCACCTACAGAATTCAGTCTATAGTACTCTAGGCAGTCTTGTACATTTAATATTTGATGTAATAGATGTACAGTTTATTTAGTTTCATTTGCACCCCTCCATGCTTCTATAATTAGGGGGCTGGACCCTTTGTATAGAGGTAAGGAATAGAACACTAGTAGAAACTTTGTCAGAAACTATAGCCAAAGCTTTGTAAAAACCTTTTCAGATTAATACAAACATTTTCATGGACGTAGGGTCTGGTGCCGTCTGGATTTGGCCGAACCACAGTAAACCTTTGTGCATTTCTTTCTTTCTTCTTCTTCTTCCTCTAGCTATTTAGCACCTTCCTACTAGCTCAATAACCGGGAAATGGCTTGGGTCCTGAAAGAACCCCCTCCATTGGTTGGATTTGGTTATAACCAAAATCCATCGTCAACATCTTGGCACACCAAGTGGGACCCTTTTGTTCTTTGGTTAATTTTTTTTGCTTCTCTGGTTGATTTTTTTTAGCTAAAATGGCAAGAGGAAAAGCCATCGAAAGTCAGATGCTATAGTCAACTAACTTAAAGGTCATATAGCAAGTTCTTCTACTCCTCAAGCTGCCAATGGTTTTCCCCCGTCAGCTCATCATCAGCCTGCCATCACTGTCCCCAAGTTTGATGAAATGAAAGCCTAGCTCCAACGTTTGGACAAGCTAGAAATATGATGGGAGAACTGACTAAAGCAATCACTGCACTAGCACAAGTGCAAGCTTAGTTTTCATAAAGGCAGAATGAAGTTGTTATACTTGGGAATGTTCCCCAATGATAGTGAACTGGAAGTTCAAGTAGAACTAATTAGTCTTCAGGTCACCATTCATGATAGTGACACTACAACATTTTTGACTTTTGGCAACGGCTAAAAATCGTTGCCTAAATTCTGAAAATTGTTGCCTAAAAGAATAGGCAACAGTTTTTAGCCATTCTCTTATCAAGAATTACCTATTCTTTTAGGCAACGATTTTTTTAGAGTTTTTGGCAACAGTTCAAAAAACCGTTGCCTATTCCTTAAGTATAGGCAACGATTTTTCATTTTTTATTTAGCAATGCTTTCGCACCGTTGCTAGAATAAAAAAAACTATTGCCTATTGACAACAATAGGCAACGGTTTTTCACCATTGCCAAATAAAAATTGAAAAAACTGTTGCCTATTCTTCAGTTATAGGCAATAGTTGATAAAAAATCGTTGCCTATTGGCAACAGTAGGCAACGGTTTCTAACCATTGCCAAATAAAAATGAAAAAACCGTTGCCTATTGCTTAATTATAGGCAACGATTTTTTATTATAGGCAACAATTTTTTATTTTTATTTGGCAAAGGTAAAAAATCGTTGCCTACTGTTGCCAATTATATTATATATAGACAATATGTAAAAACCATTGTCAATTGATTATAGGCAACAGTTTTCAAGATATAGGTAACTCTTTTACATTATTGCTAATCATAAGCATTTATTTAATTTATATTTGTCACATTTTTTTAAACTTAATTTAAAACATGTATAAAAAAGAAAAATTAAAACATTCATTTCATTAAAAAATAATTAAG